>VYZQ01032556.1:68206-88070 GCA_013400655.1 Mystacornis crossleyi | reverse complement strand
CTTAAGAAATTAAACTTTTTTCCAAAGAACACTTAGATCCATCCAGTGTGGGTCCATTGCATTCAGGCAAGATTGTAACACCTATTCTCAGGCCTCTGTGCCTATTCAGAAAGCACAGCTGACACGCTCCCTACAAGACTGAATTCACAAGTAAGTCAATTATGCAGAGCAAGGTATCTGCCATCACTGTAGATGTGTCATGTTGCAAATGAGATGAAAATTAGTATTTTGAGAACAAGATGCTACTGCTAAACAATTACAAAATGAAATACCATAGTCTGTTTTCAACCCCATTCAAAGGACTTTTCACATACCAGCTGGTGCTGAAAGGGCCTCTTTGCATTTGCCCAGACAAAGATATTCTGGCTCTGAGAGTCTCTAATGGGAGAACCAAAGGGATACAAATAAGGCTCTCCGGCACAACACTGGAAAGGAGCCCTGTAACTCCCCTAACAGATATAAAGCACCAAAACAGCCAGATGCTTGTGGTAAGGAAAAATAAAACAAGCCCAGCTGATGACCGATGCAGAGACTGCTTCATTCTCTTTTGCAGCTGCTCTCGCTGTGAGGAAGTTGGTTGTTAATTCCCAGCTGCCGGCCGCACGTGCCGCAGGCAGCTGAAGCCAGTGACAGCAGATGCCTCACAGCAAGCGCTGAATTACTCCATAAAACCTGCCTGAGAACCCTCCTAAAGGGGACACTTTAGTGTAAAACACTGTTGTGAAAGGTTGAGGGCATTTCTAGAGGCACGCAAGGTAAGTTAGCTTCTATACGGGTACAGTCTTGTTTAGCTTCACAAGAACAAGCTTTTCCCTTGACTCCTTCCCTCTTCCAATTTATTCCTCTCATTTGGTTTGACTATATTCAGGCCTGACATGCCAAGTCTTCTTTTCCGGCACTAGAAAGTTTCATCGGGTTTTTTTGCTTATCTTGTTGGAGCTTTGGGTTTGGTTTGTTTGTTTGAAATTATTTTTAAGGAAAGGAAGCAGATGTAACTACTATCAAAGGAAACAGCTGCCAGGACTGGTACTGAGGAGAGACACTGGTCTACGGTCAGGCTGGTTTCAGGGCATCCAGGACTGAGAAGCAAGAACATGGACACCCCCAAAGAGAGGGATAGGACCCTCATTAATTCATTTTATTCAGAGTAGCTAACACAGTCTTCCTGCGCCTCATCTGAAAAAGAAATAAGATTAAAATAAGGAAAGCCACTCCAAGCTGGCACTCGGAGAATACAGCAGAAAGTCAGACCTCAACTGCAATAGGTGGTTTACATTTGAAAATATCCCAACAGATTACAACTTATGAAATACTGCAAGAGTGAGGAACAGCTTCAGAAGATAAAGATAAAACAATACCTGCTTATCTTCTGGAGGATCAGTCTCCCCTTTGCTGGAATCAGAATTTGTGTCATCATCTTCATCAGAACTGTTCATGATATCTTCTTCATCTGACGGGAGATCTCCCATTACCACATTGGGATGATCATGGTGTTCTTCTAAGGACCTAATATTAAAATACACACACCATACTTTATTTATGTAAAGAGCTTCCTGTTTCACCCCACAATAAATGATCTACTTGGTATCAGAGACCCTGAAAACAGTAGTGGGTAGTCTGAAGATTATGACAGCTGGAGGCTTTTCCACAGTGGACTCATAACTCTGCAACATTTTATTTATGCTAGTATTGATACAGTGCTCATTGACAGCAAGCAAAAGCCACAGTACCTTTGGAGTATTTATATTATTCATGTCCATCAGAGTTTGCATAACAACAGAGTCTGATAAATCTATTCCCTTATTGCTATGCGCATGTATAGAGCAACATTTGTACTGTGTGCCAGAAGGATAAAGAAAGATCACAGCCATTTTGCTATCCTCTATCTCATAGCAGCAGGTCTTGTTCCAGATATGGTACTCACACTGGAGCTTTCTGTGTGAAATTCTACACACATGCATACATACAGGTCTGTTTCTCAATGCATATGCTAAACAACTGCATCAGTGACGGCAATATCATAACCATTCTGTCCAACAATTTTTCTTAAAAACAGCAAAGCAGAATCTTTTATGATTAAGAATACCTATCTCCCAGAAACAGACACCTTTCAGATAGCTATCAAAGCTATAAAACATAACCTTGTTCTGCTGCTCAGAATAATCATTATAGAGGTCTCTTTTTATTAGCTTCAGCTGTATTTGCAATAAAGGAATTGCATGAGACAGGCACACAATCTTCTTCCTCTAACTAGCCTTGACAACTTCAGTAGAGATTTAAAAAATGCAATTCTAGAAGAAAATAAAAAGGGAGTAGGGAAAGATAGATAGGAAAACAGACTGGAGGAAACAGAACCTTAAGTTTTTGAAAGGTTACATAGAAACACGGCAAGTCTCTGGGCTCCAACTTTTAATCCTTAAGAAGATCTAATAATTTCCAATTACACTAAAGCTATCCAAAAATAGCTGTGAACACATTATGAACACATAATCTGTGTTCAAAGTCTGCAAAAAGATGCTGGGATGCCACAGATTTATTTTGACATGAGCCAAAAACGATTAGCTATCCTGCAAAACAAAAAGCAAATCCAGGAACCCTTGTCCATGAGCTGCTGCAGCCAGCAGAGATCTCACCAGGCTGATCAACACCTAATTTTGCACAGCCAACAACTGTTAGCCAATACCTCCCCATATACCTGGCCCTCTGCCTCCTGAGGCAAGGGGTAGTTACCACTGATCTTTTCCTTTCTTTAAATCAGAGGACAGTGGGGATGGAGAGTAACTATTCAGACTTGCCACCTCTCTCTGTGATAGCTACCAGAAAGTAAACCTATCACCATGGATCCCACAGAAGGTGTCTGCCAGTAATCTGAAAAGCAGCCGTACTCCTCAGGGCTCGGGTTCAGTATTGGGACTGGCGCTGTTACACAGGTTTGTCAGCAACACGGACAGTGGGAGTGCACGTACCCTCAGCAAGAGTGCCCAGCAGGTCAAGGAAACGGATTCTGCTACAGCAAAGTCAATTACACAACGCTCAAGATAGAGTTAAAAACAAACAAATCCCACCAACAACCAAACAAACCAACACAAAAATGCTGATCACAAATAGAAATATATTTGGAGATAAAGATTAGCTAGCTGTCTGTCTGTGGACAGACCCTGGTCAGCCATGCGGACAGAAAGAAGATTAAAATAACTTAGTTCTATTACGACAACACAGGAAGGACTTGGGAAACTCCCAAGCAGTTACAGTCTCCCAGAACCTAATGGGGTGGGGGGAGGCAGGTTATGACTGTAAGGTCATCACCGAGTTCTAACAAGGCCCTGAGCCAAGACTGCAGCACCCTGGCTGCAGAGAGACACCTCTTTGTCTCAGTTTGGAAACTATCACCCTCATGCAGAAAGAGAGCAGACACCAGAAAGATGAGTGCTGATGACAACAGCATATGCTGTATGCCAGGGACAGTTCCCGTAGAGTCTCCAGGAGTTGCAGGAAGGCAAAAAAGCAGCTTTTTACTGAAGCTTTCACTGGAACCATGCTTGCAGGAAACTAAGACTTCTGCAGTTATTCATTAACTTCAGCAATTCAGAGAACTCCTTGTCCAGTTTATATAGTTCACAGTCAGCTGAGAATATTTGTTTCAGCGGTTTCATTTTCTTTTATTATGACAAACATATTTATTACATCAGTAGCATGACATGAGATAGATATATGCCCCAGCTTTAGTCAAAACCTGCAACAGAAATTACTGCTACTCCTTCCTTTACTAAATTAGTCAGCTTTACCATCCACATCTGTCACTGAATCTCTCTCTGATCAAGGGTATTTTGTCCCCTACTGCAAAATATATTAAGTGCTTTATCTCTGACCCCACTGGAATACACTTTTTAGTCCATTATTCATTAATGTCTACTTTTGTTAATGGACATTTTATTGCCCTTTTCCCTAGCCTGAATATTTGTTTTTAACTGCTGTTTTACTTTCCTTTAACTGAGATTCCTTCTCATCATTGTTTTCACACCTGTGACATCACCGTTCTTTTGCTTCAGCATATTCTACTGGCTGTTTCTCCCAGACTCTGTTGTCTTTTTCCGTTTAAACTTTTCAGGGCAACTGTGCCAAAACTTAAAAGTTTTAGAAAATGAACCCTCTTGGAAGTCAGAGACAAGAATACTTCCAGGTGAAGCTGTATTTTACTTGCACAACACAATCCCCTCAGCACTAAAGGATGAAGAATAAACCAGCTTGCTTGTGTTGTGTGAAGCATTTTCTAAATGCAAGATTAATCAGGTTATCTAATAGAAAGTTTCAGTAAAAAAAAAAAACTTAAAAATTTTACTAATTAACTAGTGATGATTTAGGATGTGTAGTAAGTGTGCACAAATGACAGCCGCTCAGTATACAAGGTTTTTTTTTCCTATAAATCACAACATTTAAGCAGTATGCTCCTTTTCTGGCCTTTCTGGTGCTTATGCACCTACTATTCACATAAAGGAAGCTATGAGAGCTGAGAGAACCACGTAAAAATCTTGCATACAGTATCTGCTCCACCAAAGCACCTCTTAGTAATCCCTGTAAGTTTTTATCCTGTAATTGCTCAGTTCACAGCCCTCCGGTTCTTCCACAATACATCCTGTTGAGGGTTTTTTTAGTGGTATTTTTAATACTTTTTCCCTTCTTTTCTTTGCTTTTTGAAGAAAAAACCCACATTGGAAGATTAGATAATTAACGATCAAGAGTCAGTTCACACTCAGCCATTTCCCGGAATCAAACAAGCTGTCAGATCAGGGATCGGATGCAATACTCGCAGCCAGGGGTAGATGCCCTCCTGGTGGTATCTGCAGTTGTGTCCTCTTCAGAGGAAATGGGGACAGAGTCACTGTGGTCATGTCTGTTTTCAGCCACGTGCTGAAGAACACGCAATTCTCCTCATACATTACACCTTAACCTTTCATGGTAAATGCTATGTCTTTTCTGGCGAAACAGAAAGTAGTTTTGTATTTACTGATTACTCTTTTCTGTACTTTTACCTCTGAAGTCATCTATAACTTAAGTGTACGTATGGTTCTCTTAAAGTCATCTCTGGATAAAGTGAAATCCCTTTCACTTTAACTGTCTTTGGAAATAGTAGTAAATCTTTAAATAAACAGAGTCTTTTCTAACACATATTAATTGCCCGTTTCCAAAATACCACAAGCGTGCAGTAAGGCTTATTTTAAGTGCCTCTTCTGATAGGTATTTTGGGGGATACTGTGAACTGGCTCTATCTTGTTCCCTCTTCACCACGATTCTTTGTCCTACCCACAGCAATACCAATAGAAACTTCTGCATTATCAGTCATGTGAAACACCATCCGTGCCAACTCACCGTGCTGCGCACTGAGTAAGAATATCTTGCTGTATCTCGTGAGCAAGTTATCTAAATATAGACGTGGGGCTTTTTTATTTGACACATAAAATGAAGGAATCATTAGTTTGCCTTGGAATGAGCAGCTTATGGGATGATGTGTGTATGTTGTGCTGTATTTTCCTACTGCAATAGTAAAATACTAATGAAATAAAACACGCTGGTCCTAGTAAGACATACCACAAGATAAACTGTCAAAACTTTAAAATTGCCATCAGACTATTACCACTGGAAAAATAAATCCTAATCAGCACAAAAACCACTTACTGTCTTCAAGAGATGACCAAGACAAACTAGTCTGAGCTAATTTGTATTATTATAGAAGCTTCAAATACAACTGGGGCTCCACTTTTAGACACTGTTGATTTGGACCCTGTATAGGGCACTATAGCCTGAAGTCACAATTAACATTTCAGTCTCAGCTTCCAATTCCTTTAGAAGGCATACAGTATTTTAAGGTTGACTGAGATCATTCAGAAAGATTCTCTGCCATGGAATGCTCCAATATTAAGCATTTTATAGTATATTGGAGTGACTTCAACTGTTAGCATCACCATAACTACAAAAAACCAAGTTTCCACAGCTCCAAAGTATTCGCTAAAATAGATTCATCCACGCTACAGCTTTACACACACTTACTTGTGATCTTCATTATTTTTATATCTTTTTCCTACTTTCGGTAAGCAATTAAAATATGTAGGAATGCTGAATGAACAGAACTTTGCACACAGCACTCTGCTAAACTCTTCATTTCTCATCCTTTTTGTTGTTTTAAATAGAATCTCCATTATAATATGCTTTATTCTTCTGGCTCTTCCTCCAGTATTTTATTGCATGGTTTCTGTGGGTGTTTATGTTTGTTTATTTTAAAGTAAGCCTTCAACATGCAGACAAAATTACACAAACTGAAGTTCCTATTCAACTAAAATATACACACCAGAACTTCAGAAAGCAACTAAACATGCCCTATTATAATATTTCATCTCAAATCCTTTTCATATCGTTACAGCATTTCACAATCTTTTCACAGCTGCTTGCATCTCGTTTTTCCCCCGAGAGGAAACAACTATTATTAGTGCTTATCCATTTTCAGTTTTTAGTATCACCATTCCCTGCAATCAATTGTAGTAATTAAGACATATTCAGCTGCTGGGTTTTTAAGACCTAAAAGCACGCTGGTTCTCTGTGAAGGCAGTAGCTGATAACAGTGTTACATTTTTTTTCATAGCCCCTCATATTTTCAATAGCTGTAAGCATGCCTCACTGATTCCCTCCACGAACCCTAGTTGTACACTTCTGGGAAAACACAACGGTAAAAGACTTGAAGAAAAAAAATCCTTTATGGAATCTTTTCTGTTTATTCCTATCTAAATTCAGAATCTCTTTCGAGGAAGGACAGTAAATATAGAACTCGAGTTAATATCCCAAAACAATTTAGGAAGCAATTTCCTGATTTGGGTGCTCAAACAACAGAGGAGGCTCCTGGAAAGCCAAAGCAAAAGTGAAATTATTGCTCGGTAAATAACTGCTTCGCTTTGTTTAGTGTATTTCTTTTGCTTTTATTTAATGCTTCTTTTTAAAGACAGTCCAGTATCTTTATTATTTAATTACTACAGGTTTTTGGAAAAAAGAAAATCAGTTCTAGAAAACAACCATACTTGGCAAAGCACTACAATAATAAGGGATGCCAACCAAGATCATGAGTGAGCTCCTATGGAAGGTTTAAGAAAATATATAATGAGATTACTGATCAGCAAGATTAGTAAAGGCATCAATTACTGCACTTTTTGGATGAGTTACGTTTTGCTGCAATACCTCTCCTCCACAACCAGCCTGAAGAAGCCAGCACCAGCACATTTCCTTTTGCAAACCAGGCTAGGAAGCATAAAGATGAATTTCATATCCCTCCAGAGATACCTGGAGCCTAACCCGTCATAGATTCACTTCTCATTGAACAACATTGACTGTCTACCATTAGAGCTAAAAAATATGTCCCCTTGCTTTTCATGCCTCCTTCAGGCATACTGCACCATGAAGCAGCAAATGAGGATGAAATGCAACCTAAGCCAGGGGGATTACTTAGCTGAATTATTCCTACAGCATCAGTCACCTCTCTGGTTTAATGACAGACTCACAGATGAAAAAAGCTGAAGCTGAGATCACATCTCTCTTCTCTAGGTGTAGTGGACTCTGAGAAAGGCTGCGGATGCTGCTGTGTCTCTCGCAGGGCTGACCTGGCTGCCAGCACTGGAGACTGGTTGCCTTATTGCAGCCAAGCTGCTTGGGCTTCAACTTCTCTTGCCAAAAATGGTGCTTTTTCACAGCAAGAGAGCAAGATAGCAAAGTGCCCTCGCACTTTACATATTGTACAATTTACATATTGTAAAATATGATTTTACACAATAGCATTAACGTTATGCCATTCATTCTTCTACAGTAAGAAGTCAATGATATTAGTAAGTTCTTCATATTACTAGAACTAATAAAAAGAAAAAAGGCAACCAGCCATGAATTTTTATTGGTGTGATCTTAAGGAACATGACAATTAATTTTGATTTTTTTTATGTATATCTTTTAAGACTGCCTAAACAGATTATGCCTGTGACATTCATTAGTTCCTTTTGCAAGCAATTCTTCCAGTGGTAGCATGGCAAGGAATAAAACAAACTTCTACAACAGTCTTTAAAATAAAAAGCACCACAAAATAAGGGGCAAACAAACTAGACCAATGAATCTGTGATTATTTGCATTGCTTAGAACTGTTGTGCTATATTGTCTCCAGGCTGGTTAGGGAATTTTAAGGATTCAATTACAAACATAAACACTCCTCAAGAATCACAGCTAGAAAACAGAAATGACCAGCATCCAGCTGAGCAACTACAACTGAAAATATTTGATGCACTCCAGGTTCATTTTTCAAATTGCAATTTAAAGACTTCAAGAATTGAAATAGAATTACTTTAAACAAAATCATATGCACTGTATGCACTCATTAGTGTCTACATTTTTTTATAGAAAGCCAGGTTCCTTGATGACAGAAATACACTATCAAAAGAAAAGCTCAATACAATCTATTTGAAATGGATTTTCATTCAGAGGCGCTTGCACTTTGCAAGCTGTCTGCTGCCTCCTGGGCAATGAGCTGCCTGCTGTGAGAGGCCATGGGGGAATGCCAGGAGTTTGCTCTTGCCAGGAGAAACACGGAGAACTACACTCTTTGTCCCAGTCCTTACCTCTGGCATTTACGAGTTACACCTGGAACTTCTGGCCAAGGAGGATATCACACACCCTGCGAGAGCTGCCACCACATTCAGCCTGTTAGATCATGCCACTGGCAGCTCCTTCTATACTTGGCTGAGCATGTTGCAAACTTCTACACCTGACTTGCTTGAACCAAGTTATCCCAGCATTTGCAGCCAGTAGCATTCAGTTTAGCATTTGTTATCCTCAGGTCAAGAAAGCACTTACTCCTTTCCTCAATGAGAAGAAAGAAAAATACAGCTGACTCACATTCTGTGCAAGGAAAAAAAAAAAAAGCATTTGTCGTATGTGCTCCACATTAAAAAAGGTACAAAATTTATTAAGTAATCCATTCTGTCAGTCACCCTACTTCAGGCACACTATGGTCCATACTGTTATGCCCCTACTTCCATGGCACAATTCTAAAAAGCACAGTTTAAAAAAGGTGCAAACAGCTCTCAAATTATCTCCTTATTTAGCTGTGATTTGCAAACAT
This sequence comes from Mystacornis crossleyi, assembly GCA_013400655.1. Classification (NCBI taxonomy): domain Eukaryota; kingdom Metazoa; phylum Chordata; class Aves; order Passeriformes; family Timaliidae; genus Mystacornis; species Mystacornis crossleyi. The sequence goes on along the minus strand of VYZQ01032556.1, from coordinate 78,928 downwards.
GAGCTCCTGAGGCCAGAAGCACCCAAGGATGGCTCACCACAGGCAGCCTCCCATGCTCACAGAAGTCATCTTCAGTGAGATCGTTTGTTGACAATTCTTCAGTTCCTTGGAAAGTTCACCATAAACACACATGCATGCTTCAGATGTTTCTAGACTCACCACTGCAAAGCCACATTAAAAAAGAAAAGGATAAGAGAGAGGCCTCAGTTTCAAAGCCTGCAAGAAGACTGGTGCCCACAGGGGGACAGCTCAGCTCCCAAACAGTGCGGCACAGCTGAAATTGTGACAAGCGGGACAGACGCTCGCATTGACAAATAATCATGAATACTAACCAAGACCATGAATGAGTTGCTATGGACGGTTTAAGAAAATATATAATGAGATTACTGATCAGCAAGATTAGTAAAGGCATCAATTATTGCACTTTTTGGATGAGTTACGTTTTGCTGCAATACCTCTCCTCCGCAACCAGCCTGAAGAAGCCAGCGCCAGCACATTGCCTTTTGCAAACCAGTCTAGAAAGCATAAAGATGAATTTCATATCCCTCCAGATGCCCCTGCAGCCTAACCCATCCTAAATTCACGACTGTCACCTGAACTTCAGATTCTCTGAACAACGGTAACTGTCTACCGAGAGCGCTAAAAAACCCCTCCCACATTGTCGTCTTCATGTCCCCCTGCTTTTCATTTCTCCGTTGGGCACACTGGACCACGAAGCAAAAAATGAGGGCGAGATGCAGCCTAGGCCAGGAGTCTTACTTATCTTACCCATGCTAACAAAGGTGCCAAAAGGAGATGATGCCAATGCAGCAGAATATAATCCAGGAGAATACAATGGCACAGTCTTGAGCACTGGTACTGGAAAGTGAAATACTACATCAAAACCTAGGGATTTAAACCCTTGCCTGGAAGCACGTAAAGGGAAAGGGGTCCCTGCATTGGTGCTTCCCATCACCACCAAAAGTTGTGAGGGATTACCTGTCTCCCAGGGTAGATAAACAGAATTTACAATCATGAGCATCCTTCACAGCATGATTTTAGAAAGCACAGTTTACAAAAGGTGCAAACAGCTCTCAAATTATCTCTTTACAGAGATTTACAGCAGAATTGAGAGCTTTTTGTCTTCCCCTATCATTAATTCTTGTTTCATAGGGAAAGCTGCAATGCTCATGGACAAGACCTTGGAAAAAACTCCTGGCAAAAACAGTGTAAAAAAAGGACCAGCAAAATATGGCACTCATTCACAATCAGGACCTCTTATTTTAACTTCTCTCAATTCACCAAACAGATCCCAGTGGGATAAAGTAGATTAGGAAAGCACAGCAGGATCAGAAGAAAAACCAACACTTTGTTTTCCAGTCACAAAAAAGGAAAAACCACAGAACTAGAACTGTGCTAGAACTCTAGCACATACTAAACAGACTTTAGGAAAACTATAATATAATTGTGACAAAAAATGTGAAAAGAAATGTATCAAATAGGAAAGGGAAAACTTAAACCAAGTGAGAACAAATCTTCACAGTAAAACCCATTCCAAATAAAATTGACCTTACCCTGCGCCAGAGCTACCATGACATTTCAATGCACGGCTACTCCTGCTCGCTATAATCAGTGTTACTGCAAGGCCCTACCCAGTATCTTCTGTATTGACTCAGCATTACCTCTGTAATTTTTGGTTGACTATCCCTGAAATTGGAGCTCCAGTATCTCTCTTCAAACAGTTGCTCACTTAGTTTAAAAATAACACACATCCTATTGCACTCAGGTTTTTTTAATATATCAGATATTGAGAAGATGACAAGAGAGCTGAGTAACATATTACTCAAAAGGTGACTTAGAGCTGAAACCAAAATGGAGTGACTTAGCTCCTAAACATACAACTCTCTGCATACATGGGACCTGATGCAGCTTCCTGGACAGTATGTCAGAAAAAAGAGGATGAAATGGTTTGGTCGAGAGCAACACAGACTAAGAGTAAAGAATAACTGAGCTGCTTGCAAGATTAGACTTGTGCTATCTCTTCCTCTAATCTTTTGCACAAATTAGGAGAACGGGATTCAGACACTCTTTACAAACTTTTCAGCTCATCTAAAAACCTGTACAGAACAGTCCATCCCCGCAAACACCACTGGGGAAAAAAAAAAAAACACCACCACCAACAACAATCAAGTGAACTCTGAGTACTTGAAATCACTGAGCCATAAGGCTCAAGCTGTAGCTATCAAAATGGTAGGTTTGGTAAAAACCACCTCTATTTATTTATATGCATCTTAAAGACTTCCTTAGTCCTCTACTGCTTGAGTAGAACAGTTTGTCATAAGCACAAAGACATTTTAAAGAAAAATTAAAACGTGTATAAACCTTGTTATCTCTAAAGGAAAGTTACTGGATTCTAGCTTCTAAAATAAAACCAGCATATCCTTACCTACATTTTGTCCAGTGCATTGAAACAATATAGCTGCACACTTTTGTAAATCTATTAAAACATATTTAACTAGGTCAAATATAAATGTTGGGTAAATGTGGCATATTAGCATCACTGTTGGCATTTAAATAAAAAACGAAGTTAATATTTTGATCACTTTCTTTACATATTTATTTTGTGCCACCCCAAAATCCTCCTGTTTCGCACATACCATTACATTAGAATGCAGTTGGAATATCACTGTGCCACAGAGCTCCACAAGCACATTTCCTGAGCTGATACTGAAAATAACCTACAGGAAAAGGCTGCTGTTGAGCATATAAATGGGTCTTTCATCAATTCTCATATCACATTTGACTCTCCATTCTACATCTGATGTATTCTCTAGAGCTACATTTTGGTAATTGATACCACGGTTGGCAAAAGCAGACAGAGCGCACACGCTGGAGGCGGGGGAGAAAGGCCAACATCGGTGACAAATATGCAGCGTTAACTTAGCTTCCTCCGCCTTTAGGAAAAGGAAATACATATGAAGAATGCCAAAATTAGGAAAAACACAAACATGGAATAAAAGAGGAAAGAAAAAGATAAAGCACTGCAGATTGATTTACGAAAGCGCGTGACACCCGAGTTCCTGTTACCCGTGAACAGGGAGGTTGGGAGGGAGCCTAAGGGACACAGCAGCTTTCTGCACTGCTTTGCTTCCTTCAGGCTCCCCCACGTCACATTGAACCACCCTCCAGCTGAAGCCGAGAGCCAGCACACTGAGCTGAGGGCAACGTCACCGGAAGGACAAGGACATCCTTGTATTGTACAGGGGGAGCAATAGGAACGGTAGTCAGGACATTTTTGCTGTCTGTGGTGAGCATTTCTTCAGTGGGAAACAAAGGATAGCAGAGTTTAGCCTCAAAATGGCTCTTTTAGTGCATACGGACTGCATGAGCATCAAGCTTATTTTCTAGACTGCACAAGACTGTGACCAAAGTAGCCACCAAACCTTTTGGAGAGTAGATGAGGATTCGCTCAGCAGCGGGGCAGTGCTTACAGCAGTGCCTGCCTCATCACCATCTTACTGCCTCTCGTCCTCAAAAGCACACCCAGCTCTAACTACCTAAATAAAAAGATAACACTGAGAATTGAAACCGCATTTTTTATGTAACACTTGTAACACCACCTGAGAACTTACAAGTCTTTCATTTTTGCACCTCCAACTCTGTCAAAAGTTTCCCTGTCTATGCCAGCATTCTTCACCCACCTCCTTCTTTTACCTAAATCAAGAGGGAGCCCTCCAAAAGAAGGAAGAAACAAGTATCAAAGACAAAAATTCTTTTCCATTACCATCTTGGAGATCTTCACAATTATTTGCATTTCATAAGACATTTCAAATCTTTTCATGACTGGATGGTATACCAGAATAACAGTATTGGAAAAACGTAGTTCTCCAACTCCTTTCTCTCCCTCATTGAAGATGGAGAGGATCAGACCTCAGAATCTCTCCACTGTCAAAACAGATTAAATCAGCATATCTCAAAAACATATCTACATGAGAATGTATTAAGATTCTAATAAAGTTCCTATTAACTCTGATTTTAAAAAAAATTTTAAAGGGGGAGGTGGGGGGGAAGTATCAGCATAGTTCTACCTCCTTGCTTTAGAGGATTTGATTATTCTTCCAGAGTGCCAGTATTTTCTTCTTGCAGTACATGCATTTTATTTCAGGTTGTTTAGCAGACTGAACTGTAAAGCCTATAAAGCTGTAAAACTGAAAGACACTCCAATGCTAAGGAAAACTTCTCTTACTGGAAAAGCAGACCATGGAGACATTGACTCACATAAAGTTTCTTGGAAAGAAAGAAAAGAAAACCCAAACCAGTCCATATGCTCTCCTGAGTAAAAAAATTCACTGCGAGTCTTCCATGTAGTCTGACATGCTACCCTAGCAGTACAAAATAATTGACACTACAAAATAGAGGAATTCCAGACCCAAGGTACCCGGCGCCTGCATTCTTGCCAAAGTCCTTATGTCAAACACAAATATTCCCAGGCAACTGTCTACTACCACTTCTCACCAACATTTCCACACCTCCCTGATTTGACTCTGATTAGACACACCTCACAATTACAGAATTTGTTTCTTCATGGTCTGTAAGAGCAAAAAGTGAGAAGTCAGCAAAATGGCTTATTCCTTCTATCTGATAGGCAAGAATTGCTTTGTCCATTGCTGTCCATTCCCGGCTCTGGGGCTGGGACTGCCAGAGAGGCTCTGCAGGCAGCCTTGCAGGGGACTGGGAGCGGAGATCTGAGCCCTCTGACTCACTCCTTACTGACAAGCCCTCAGAGCTGGCAGAAGCCTCCCTGCCGCACCACAACGCGTATGTGAGAAAAGGAGGGAGGGGAAAAGAAAATCAGGCTCAAGGAAGCAGAACACAAAAAGAAAGCCTGATAATGAAGCCTGATAGGAAACCTAAATAGCCTGTTATCAAAGCTATGTCATTAAAACCTGGTGGACAACTGCAGAGAAAGAATTTTATGTACAACTAAGGGTGACAGAAGCCAGCTAGACACACAGGGAGCTAGACACACAGGGGAGATTGGAAGACAAGACTGCAGAGCTGATGCAGGAGAAACTGACCTTCTTCAAATCAGAAAATAATCTACTATAATCTTTGAGAAACAGGTCAAATAATAATTAAAAAAAAATCTACATACTTGGCTTCTACTTATCAAGAAGTTATATCCTTCCAAAAATTCAATAAAAAGAAGACATGGGTTTTAATGTATAACACCTCCAATACCAAAAATGTATTTTGTGTATTCAAATCTCACCATAAGGGCTTGAACTTGCAGTATTCTAAATGCTATTTAGATCTTGCAGACTTTCATTAATTTAGTGTTTCTGAATTGGAATTTTGCAATTGCAAAAAACCCCACCAAACCAAAAAAAAAAACACCAAAAAAACCACACCAAAACCCCCACAAAAACACACAAAAAACCCAAATAACCCCCCCCCNAAACAACCCCAAAACACCCCCCCCCCCCCAACATCAAAGAGGAATATGTATCAAAGCAAAGTGCTTAACCTCACAGATTTCAGTACGAAATTCAATATTACATGAAGGTTTTCATGGACACTTAATTGACCTTTGGGGACTCAGTCACCGAAGCAGAATTTAGTATGGAAAACTAAACTTACATTTTGCATTGACATGCCCTTTTCTGGAAAACCAATGGATTAATCTAAATCAGCAGGTGTGGGGAAAATACACAAGTAATATTTAATTAAATCAACACTGAAATCATAAAGGATTGTTGTCACATGGTACTCCTCCCTCCCAAGGCCTTTCCAAAGAAAAATCCTGCCTGGAAACACAATGACACAGTTATAAATAAATTAGCAGTCATGTACATTTGCAACATCTTGAAGGAACACTGTCAAAAGTAGCCAGTAAATACAGTATGCTATTCCCAGAAGGCTAAAGAAATTTCAACCTGAAATACAGTTCTCTTGCCTAGAAAAATGTAACAAATACCAAAAGGAAGGCCTTTATTTTCTGCAGCATGACAGATGTTCCAAGGCACATTCATTGTTCCTTTGCATCTTTAGTTTACCGGACATATGTACACTCAGTATTACTTTTAGATCTAAGGAAGATTTTGCTGTCCTCAGAATAAAGGTTTGACACTAAAAATATGATAACTAATGCATAAATATTTCTCTTTCATTTGGAATTTTCAAAAGAATGGTGTTACTTTGAAACAATCACTACAACTACTGGTATCTGACAACACTAAATGAATTGTGGTGTTACCAGCATCACTGACTTTTCACCTCACTTTTCAGGCCTGAACCATTGTTTTTGCAAAAAAAAAAAACCCCAAACTCAAAAAACCAAAACCAAAGAAAACCCAAAACAAACAAATGAACCACAAAACCCAGACAAATAAACCCCCCCCCCCCAAAACCACAAAACCCATCAAATCCAGAAAGTTGCATTTCCTGTTGTTATCTGTGACTGGATAATGATATTTAAAACTTCTTTTACACTTAACAGCACATTTTCTATCTCACAGCATCTAGTCTTCACTTTGTTTATTGAGTCCTCATAAAAACACATTCATCTAAATTATCTGTTTTAAATTGGCAGTGAAACATGTAGGCCAGACCAAAATAAACAATCCTGAAATACCATTTTGAAAGACTTCTTTTTTGTACAGTGGAAACAAAACACAGATTATCTGCTCCCAAGGTACTGACTTGACTTGCTTTATTGAGAATATTCCCCTGAACTCCTTAAAAAAAACCAAATCCATTCTGACTCCCATCAGCAGCACCTGTTTCACCTCAGTGGTTCACACACCAGATCAGGACCCTGACTCTCTTCCTTTCAAAGACAAGCCTTCTCTTTTCAGTAGAAAGGAGGTTGACATCAAGTAAGTCAGAAAAGAAGTTCTGACAACTGATACCTACCATTAATTACCCAGGCCTGCCATTTGCATTTAATTCTCTGTGGGAAGGCTCAAGCAAACAAAACATATCTGAATTAAATGAAACATAGGAAGTTCAGGTAAAAGTGTCAAAAGCTATTACCATTCTCCATTAAAGCATACTGGTTTCACGAGATGGGATTGTGAGGAAATTTCTCAGTGACCACCAAAGCACCAAGTACATTATCAAAATTTTACGTCTTCCTCCAGAAAGAAATGTAGCATGAGGTAAAGACATCATTGAACGCTTCTGGCAATGGCAAGACTGGTATTCCGACTTAATATATCAAATATGTGCTATTAGGGCTAGAAGTGCAGGCAGTTGGTCTGAATTTCTCAGAAGAACAATCTCATTTGTACACTGGCTTTAATCATAACATCATTTGCTTTGGGATCCCCATTAGCAGTGCATTACAGGAATTTGTGCGCAGTGATCTATGAAAGAGGTGAGTGCGTGTCCTGACAGGCTGGGGAAAACGCGAGAGGCAATTATTTCAATAACAACGGCAGCTCTGTTTCTCTAACTGGTTTTATAATACAGCCTGTCCCAGGAAATGATAAAAAGCTCTTACAGAACTATGCAGAAAGGGTAAGACAACACTGATAAGGAAGCTTCAAAGGAATTGAGATAACACTGGATGGGAAAACTGGATGGAGAAGCTGCCTGCCCAGCCCGTCTGGGCGAGGACCCTTATACCTCCCAAGGCAGAGCCAAAACGAATATTCATCCCTGCTCTCCCAGCAGCACTGATCCAGGGCAGGAGACTACTGTACTGTTGTGGCCCTTTTTTTTTTTTCCTAGGGATTTCTTTATTTCTCAAATCTACTTAAGTACCTACACGCATTATTTGTTTCATAAGGTACCTTCCGACTATTTAATTTGTTTTAAAATAAACACACAAATGGCTCTGGTTATGGTTTTCTATGTGTGTTTTTTAAAGAAAAACAACACAAACCCAGTTGTGCCAAGAACATCCAACTTAGGGAGCAAATTCAGGTATAGATATGCCAGGGAGTCCACTTAAACCCTTACCTCACCACTGGTACTGGGGAAGGTTTGTGTGGAGAGGGAATTACTATACATCTCACATCTAGCCAGATAAGAAAATGACAGAATTTCACTTTAGGAGCAACTGTAATCTCACATCTACCATGCTTCACACAGCAAAACTATCCTTTTCCTAAAGCAGACAGATATTCACCTGGATTCAGAAGCAAACAACCCAACCAAAACGAGTCACATAAACACATGAAATGCATCCTTATTTAAGTTTGGTCTCACCCTTCTTGGGTGCACCAAATTGAGGGAATACCAAGAGAGTGTGGCCAAAACCCCTGCAAGATACTCAAAGATTAGACTTGAACAGAAAGCATACACTCTGTCAGGAACTTAAATTATACCAAAGACAAAACTAAGAAACACCCTGCTGTAAACTATGAATACACTCAATAACCACTTGAATAAATGTACCAGTACCTAGCCCATAACTAGAAATCCTACTTTCCATGATAAGGTTTCATGCTTTCCAACAAACAGACCTAGGCTGATAATATTAGCTATAAAACAATTAACATAGGATGCCCCTTAAAATATTTGTCTCTTCGCATATAAGAGAACACAGATCCTTTGGAGCATATGTTTGCTATACACACATCCAAAATGAAACAAAGCTTAATAACTCTCAGTGAAAAACAAAGTTACATGTCACTATCTAGAAGCTAATTCATTTATTCTTGTTGTTATGCGTATGTTCTCAATAGTGTGAAGAAGTTTGCTGGGGACTTTGAAATATACAGGCTGCATATTTCATTCAAATCCTTCTTGCTGGTTTGAGAGAAATCTTTAGGATCTGTAAGACAAACTGACTAGCTGAAGTTAAAAAATTGCATGATACTATATCGGGTAAAAACAATGCTTTACCTGTCACCACACTGACAGACACACTAAGGGATGCTCTTTAGGGAGAACATATGAGTCTGGCCACTTTCTGTGGCCCATTTCTCAGCATCCAGTCACAGTAATACAAATATTAAAAGATCTGTTCCTGCCTAGTCCATTTACCCTCCATTTTGGACATAGAATCACAGAATCATTAAGATTCTGTGATTGAATCATTAAAATTCAAAATACCTCAAAGTTCATTCAGTCCAACTGTTAACCCAGCACTGCCATGTTCACAACTAAACCATGTCCCCAAGTGCCACAGGCAGACAACTGAATGCTTCCAGGGACAGTGATTTCACCACTTCCCTAGGTAGCCTATTCCAGTGCCTGACCATCCACCCTTTCAGTGAATAAATTTTTCCTAATATTCAATCTAAACCTCCCTGGTGCAACTGGAGGCCATTTCCTTGTTTCTATGAGCCTGTCCAATCCCTTTTTGAATCTGCTGATCTTATCTGTCTCCACCACCTCCTGAGCTAAAGAAGCAACCTGCAGAGTTACCAAACACCTTCACATTCATATTCTGAGTCACACAAAAATTGTGCACCACTTCTACCTTTGCTGGGAGCACAGGCAGATACAGAAGACTCACTGTATGTAGGGAGAGGCAGTAGCTTCTGTTATATCCAGAAAACTTCCCAGATCTGATGAAGAATTTGCATACCCAAACGCTTGTCTGCTTTTCCCAGCTCTATCAACTGATCTAAAAATATATTAATTCCCCTACAAACCTAGCAATAGTTATTGCAGTTCATTGTGAGACTGGTAAGGTTCATTCCTCCCCACTGAAATATTCTTGGATACAAATACATAACTGTATTTGATTTGCTTTAATTAAACATGGAAAAATTTCCCAAATTTTGAGGAATATGAGAGGAATAACTAGCTTACTTTTCCTCTTGACTCATTGCCAAGTGCAAGTAGTTTTCAAAACAACAAAAGCATACAAAGATATACAGGAACAACTGTCCTGCTGACATCTAACAAAAGGGGTACAGCCTCTCAAGCTATCATTTAAACATATTTACAACCAATAGAGTTCCTATGCAGCTGTTTAACTTCCCTCTTCTCGTTATTTTACCTGTCAAGTCTCCAACGCCTGCCTGTAGCTTCACAAGGCTCCTCAAATTCATAGAAGTTAGTGCTCTGGTCTTCCACGCTGCTGGAGTTCTGCCACTCAGAGCAGAGATTTCTCCTAGCACTCATTGCAAAAGGCAAGTTCTCATACTCCGGTATTTCCTCATAGTGACGCACATTCTCGTACTCTGGAGCACAAGTGCTGGTTGCAGAATTCAAATGCGTTTGGGATAAATTCTCTCCCACAGGTACGTGTCTATCTAAAGACTCCAGCCTTTGGTTATTTCGCATCTCAGGTTGACTTCTGTTTCTCTGCCTCTTCTTCTGTGATGCTGGACTACTTATCTCTATGGAATGCGCCTTGGCAGATTTAGCTTTCCTTTCACTGCCTACAGACCCTATATTCCTGTTATTTCCATACCCATCCCCATTGGAAAGGTTGGCATTAGCACTCTCCACTGACTGGCTGCCTTTAGACAGAAATTTTTGAAAGTCACTTTTCTTTAAACAAACTGACAGTTTCATGTTCAGAAGCTTTTTCAAGCTATTTTTCTTGTGATGGTCTTTGCAGGGCTTGTCTGTCCTGTCCATGTCCACAGCAGAGAGAGACTTGGCCCTAGGCTTCGTCACAACAGTCAGGTGGCTGAAGCTGGTAGCAGTTTTTAATGATTCAGAATTTCCTGAAAACGGAAGAATAGGATGAGGTAACTTCCAGACGGGTTTTTCAGCGCAACGTTTGGGTATGTCACAGGACGAAAGTGCATCCTGCTCCCTGGCTCGTGGATGTGC
>VYZQ01032556.1:31142-44417 GCA_013400655.1 Mystacornis crossleyi | reverse complement strand
TTAATCTGAACCCTTGTAAACCATATGTTTAAAAGGTTGAGCTTTCATCAAAACACTCAGTCGTGTTTTCACAAATGTTTTCTTCACCTAAATAAACTGTCCTAAAATTACTTTGTTTAAAAAATTGAACAAAAACAGATGAAACCCCCAGGGAATCTAACCTCTGAAACTTCTTGTTATGATGGGAATTTTAAGTCACTTTCATTCAAAAACCTGAAAACTTTAGGACTTGCAAAATAATATGATTTTTGTCAAGCATCAGGCTCGTAATGTTGTATTCTAAAAAATAATGTCTCAAACATATATTAAGAAAAAGAAGCTGAGAAACAGCATTCATACACCTTCCACGGTACTGTCAGTAATGCTCCCTTAGCAGGATTTTTTGCACTGAATAATGAGTGGACTAAAGATGTAGTACTCTTATTTCTTGTATGTGCATGAAATAAAGCCTGTTACAAGTACACAGTTCTGTCAAAGCCACGGTTCACTTGTCGTTCTGATGAGCTGGTTTTGGGACTGTGCTTTGTCTGCCTGAAGTGTGGGGCTGTTGGCAGAAGAGGTGTTCAGGCTTCACTCCTCTTTTGCGGTTTATTCCCATCCTCTTCCTTATGCTGGCACCTGGATTTGTGGGTGATGCTGTACAATGGCTTAGGAGACTGATTAGACTATAAGCTAACCTGGCTAAGAATGTGGAAAAAAGAGAAAGCCCTCTTTTTTTTTCTCTATCTGATTGTTTCCTTGTTCCATCTCACCATTTGGCTGCCTAAATATTACCGTCAGTGTGCTGAAGTGGTACTGCAGCTTTCAGCTGCACCCACTGCTGGTGGCAGATTAAATCGACCATGTGAGTGCAGCCTGGGGAGATGGCTCTGCTGAAGATTGCAGTGTACTGTACAGGCACTTGGACTGGTGATGGATGGACTATTTCAGATATTTTGCTTCTCAGCGGTTTGCTAAGTTGAAGGAGAGGACAGACTTTACTCTTTCCTCACATGACTGGGAGCAGGTGATACCAGAGAGAAAATAAAATAAACTGCAAGCTTAAAACTATGTGAAGAGCAGTCTAGTTGTTGCAGAGGCCAAGTCAACTCATCAAGCATTTTTGGATATCAGAATAGATAGATAAAAGTACTATATGGGCCATATGGTATGTAAACCTATATTGCAGTTACTCTTTTTAATCAAAAACTTTAAGATGAAAGTACATGATGATCCAGAGTAAATCTTGAGGTTTGTTTTTTAATCCTCTTCTGTATTAGTTGTTCTGGACCCTCATTTACAGGAGGGTTAATACTACGGTACTGCTTTTACAACTTCAAGTCATGAATCAACTTCCTTGACACACTGGAATAGAAAGAATTGCTCAGTATACTTTTGTTTTAATCTTCATAATGTGACTGCCTTTTGTTTCTTGAATGCCTTTCTCTTCAGTAAAGATGTTTGCACGCTGTGTTGTCATTAGGAGTAAGAATTAACGTGATCTATAACAGATAAGTTGATTATTTGGAGCTAATGTTTTAAAGAGGCTTCAGAAATGTATCAGAGATACTTCACTAGTTTACCAGTCAGATGCATTGATTTAATTAATTGAGTTTTGAATGTAAATGAAAAGTTAAATCTGTGAGTTGTTAGTGACTAGTATAAAACAAACCAACCTTGCTGTATCATCAGCCTAGTCTGATGACCTGCATGATGAGTGACTTCCCACCCAAAACTCCAGGTACAGAGTCAGCTGGCTTGTTACCTTGTCCTTCAGGGAAAGGAACGTTTACCACATTTACTTGCAGTTTTTCCAGTATTTTTCATCTCTGTCTTTGTCAGAAAGGACCTGCTCAGCTTTTTACCTGCATTTGCAGGTCCCCTTTTGAATGGGTAAACAGTGCAGAACTCTCAGTGAATTGCAGTGCTTTGTCCAGTATGTAGTATTTTTTTTCTAATGCTTTTCCACGATGTCAGTAATGTGCAACCACCTGCTCTACAATGCAAAGGAAAGAGCATTGCCATGTCAGAGATACAGTGATACAGAAATACACGCAGGCTGTAAAACTTCCCAAACTCTTGAGGACACGTGAATCGGTGCAAAATTCGGTGCGTATCATAGAATATACTGACTTGGAAGGGACCCAGCTGGGTCATCGAGCCCAGCTCCACGCCCCACACAGGACACCCCAATAATCACGTCATGGGCCTGAGAGCATTTTCCGGATGCTTCCTGAACTCAGACAGGCCTGATGCCGTTACCACTTCCCTGAGGAGCCTGCTCCAGTGCTCAGCCACCCCCGAGGTGAAAAATTCTCTTCTGATACCCAGCCCCATGCTACTGCCCCATGCAGAGTCCTGCCACTGGCCAAGATCCTGTGCGTCAGAAAATACCTGGGAACAGTAATAGATTAATGGCTTTAAAGTAGTTCTCAGAGCCTACTTGCAAATCAGATGATACAGTAGTGCAGGAGAAACCGAGGTCTGTGCTGCTGTGGCGGTGAAAGCAGAATAGGAAATCTAAATGACTCTTGGGCTTGCCTTGAAGTCACTGTCTAATATTAGCCCTGTCAGCAGCGCCTGGCTCTTTGTCAGTCAGCACACAGGAGGAGGTGGTTACCAGCCAGGAGAATATGACCAAGGCTTTTAAATACTCTTGCTTGGAAAGTCTTATTAATGGCTGAATATGAAATCAATGTGCAGTAATTCTTTCAAGCAGCATCTTTTTAAAAGCCTTTAGCAATCTGTCATCCTCATCTCCCTCCTCCCAGTTAGAAAGCCACATTAGTCAGGAGAAATCGCATGATCCTGGGAAGTTTCAAACTACATCCGCTGATGCTGTGAGGAAAATGCCACTGTGCAGGGACACAGGTGCAGTTACACTGACGGCTTCTTCTCATCCTCATCTCTGATCATCCTGGAGGGACAAGCAGGAAGAAACGGGGAGGTGGGCGAGATTCTGTCAGGTGCATGGGAGCAGTACCAAAGAGAAAAATGGAATACGCTCTTCCGGGAGACAAAGATCGCACTGTCTGTGAGTGTTAGCTCAACTTTTTCAGATCTGTTTTGAGAGAGGGGAAGATTTCATACTGGTAATTTGTTCTGAGTTTAGCCACGTGTTCAGCATACCTTAGCCTTTGCTGTCATTCTGGTAGAAATGTTTCATCTTTTGGGGTTTTAAACTGTTAATTCATAATTTCTAGTTATTTTGGAGGTGGCTTAAGCTCCCACAGTGTTTTTTACATATTGGAAGCCTCAGCTTTGAAAAACGTATGTATTTTAAGAGGAGATCTTTAAGCCTCTTATTTTGTGCAATGTCATTAAATGCTACTAAGGTTAATCTACTTCATTAGCTACTAAATGGCAAATTTTATCATAGTAAAGAATATGGGTGAGGGAAGCCCCTTGTCTTTATTGGAGAAATCCTGAGTCATTTACTTCGTGATGCATCAGCAGAAATAATTGGGTGTGGTTTTGATTTTCAGCTGCTATTGTAACAACACTATGGAAGCTGACAGTGTCTTAGTCTGTCTTAGTATCTGCAAAGGTTTTTCTCAGAATACACACAAAATGCCTCACATATTAAAGTGCAATATCTGTGCTTGCAAGGCTCTAATAGATGTAAGTATTTGAGTATTTATCTATCCAAAGCAAACTCTTTTCTGAGGCTAGGGAGTTCTCTACTAAAACAGCCTTTCCATCCCATAGTAGTAGGCAGTGTTATGTTTGATTATCTTCTAGTGCTTCCCTTGATTTTTATTTTTTTTTTACTGTCTTATAATTGCAAACACAATGCTCAGTTTTCAGTTGAGATGATGGTTTTTCCTAACTCAAGTTAGTGCTCTATTAAAATAAGCACTGGGAAAGTGTTAAAGACCCAAAGTAATTTAGTGGACTGTTCTTTAATCCTGCAAAATATATCTTGGGTTTAGAATGAGTCTCAACCTTTCAACACTGAAAAAAGAATTGTAATTAAACATATGTATGTGAGTGAAATAATTTTTAGCAGTATGGATCTGAAATAAATATGTTCATGGAGCTGTGAATGAGGAGGAAAGGATTTTCTTTCTTGATTCTGTTAATGGGAGCTTAGATAAACCTATGCTGTACTGTAGATGGTTATGACTGAATGACTTTGCAGTATGACTATTGTGAATTAGAAAAGGCATAAAAAGATAAGTGGATTTTTTATTAGTCTCTGCTGAGTCCATAGAAAACTCTGATTCTTAAAACTTTCAAAAACTATGTTCCTTAGCAGTTCATCAGCTGTTTCTGACTATCTTGCTTCACTTGTTAACAAGTTTTTTCATAAAGAATCTGTATGAAGTACACCAACAAAGAATGGCTTTTAGTCTTCTGTTTGTTCTGGAACTGTTCATTTCCAGCACTAATTTTGGGCAATTAATGTAATTTTAAAAAATGCCCTGGCTGTAATTAAATGTAATCCCTTTGTCCTGAGTCTAGGTGTCTCAGAAAGCAACTTTTAAGAAGAAGCAGCAGCTTGGAGCAAACTTTAGAAATAAATACAGCGTATTGCTGAAAAAACTTGTTTTGATATCCTCACTTACTTGAGATATTTCCTATCAGTTACTGATAGTATGATGGTAACATAAGCTGAAATATAAAAAAAAAAAATCCCTCTCTACTTTGTACATTATTCATTACCATGTCATTCTGCCAGAGACAACTAGAAATAAACAAACCTGAGTGTCAAACAGGAGCAATACTAATGATTCTAGTTGTTATCTAAGTTGAGAGTGGTTGAAAGTAGAAATTCAAAAGTATGTAGGAATAGATTCCTCTAGAATAATACGCTGTATTAATAGGAAGATGAGATTTTATATTTAAAATTCCCTCTTCGTGCCATCCACTGAAACAAACTTTTTACAAAAACAAACAAACAAAGCTGCCCCTTTACCTTACATTCTAATATAAAAGCTTTTTCTCAAATCTAAATTTTTTTTTTTTAACATTACCACCTGCTACTGTTTGCAAGAATAAACTTTCTGGTGTGTCCTGAATTTCTTGAAATAAAAGTGTAGCATTTATATCATACGCAGAAATGTAAAAGCTGTTGTGCTTTTTTTTTCTTTTTAATTGTTGTACTGTTGTAAAAAGGAATGAATTCTGGGCAAAGAAAACTGAGAGGAAAGAAGGCAGAGGCCTGCTATCTTCCCCAACCAATAAGTATATTTTTTTAATATTATCATGATATTTGCAGCTGAAAACAGCTGAGCCCTGACAGTGTTGATGAACAACAGCATGAGCTGAAACCAAGGAACTTTTCTCACAGTTAGAAGTGCATGTGCAAGAATGTGCATATCTGTGATCTTTTTTATGGGAAAGAAGGCTTTTAGGAGTGAGAGGTTTGGGTAAGCATCTAAGCTAAAAATTCAGTGCTATAATTTGTGGTACATCAGACACATTATGAGATTTAATTATTGTTTTTAAAGCTTTGTGAGGATGAAACATGCTTTGTAAGCATTAAGTGTAGTACTTCTGTCTCTCGTACTAAAACACAGTATACAAAACAGGATATTTTAATGGTATCATATTGCAATTTTGTAGTTGCATGATTAATAATTTTCTGATTCCTTGATAATACTGGAAATTTTGTAGGAATGTCCACATACGTAACATCTACCTTTCGACTTCTAAAAATTCCTTTAATGGATTTTCTAGCCATTACTTACATATGTCATGGGAGATATTATCTATAGATTGGTGGAGACACCCTCCATTTTTTCCTCTTTTGATTACAGGCAACCATGAGTTATACAGACCACACAGCTTTGCAAGTGACAGGCTTGTTAGGCAGTAGGAAATGAAATACAATAAATAAATAAATAGTGTGGGTTTATGTTAGCACAGACTAATGTATGTGTGCCATCTGTGGTATTTCTAATAGGAGCGTAATCTTCAGATTTTTCTAAGCAAAATATAAAGCTGCCTGTGCTGCACCAGAAACCTCATTCTTAATGGGAGAATTTTGTGATCAGTGTGTTAAGATTCTTCGCCATCTAATTTCACAAGGGCCTCAGCCCGCTTCTTACTCAGTGCTTTCTTTACCCGCATCTTGCATGCTTCTGATGGATTCAGAAAGGGGAACAATGGTGGTTTTACTTACATAAGGAATTTTAGTCACAGCATAGTTCTTGGTCATTGAACTTTATAAAAATACAAGATTTTTCCAATATGCAAGTAAGTTCTGCTAATAATATTCTAGAAAGAATGGGAAAGACAAAGCATGTGGAGCCAAAGAAATCTGTTAGAGGAGGATTTTGTAGCCTGAATACTTTCTGAGAAACTGGAAGAGGAGAATCATTATCTGCTTAAGGGAATAGATGACAAACATTCACGTTAAATTTTAATTAATTTTCATTTTCTAACCTAATAGTCTTAAAACTGATTTCCAGTTCTGAGCAGTGATAAAAAAATGTAAATTTACCCATTATGAGAACGTGTAAAACCTTCTAAGAGTTAACCAGAAGGGATTTATTTAAAACTAGTAAGGTGCCTATATTCTGCCTTAATTACAAGAACAAATAAAATTCTTCTTCCTAGTTAGGGGCTGAAATTTCATTAACATTTGGAAAGATCGTGTATTTTCTACTCTTTCTGTAGTGTAGAAAATCTACTAATTACAGTTGGAGGGAAGGTTGTGATGTAGCTAGGAAACCAGTAAAATGGAAGAATTGGGCATTCTTACATCTATGCCATATTTCACTTACTAGTGATAGCTTTCAGTATTTTAGATAATTCAGTCTTCAGTGGATACTACCACTCTACCTCTCATTTTGCTTTCCTTCATCCATTTTTGTGAGGAAATGGAACTAATTAAACATCAATAGACCAGTTTTCTTGATCAGCTTTTAAAAAATTATCTCATCATGGACCCCAAAGAAAGATGCACCCAGAGGTACTAGTAGAAAAACTCCTTGGTACTTCGGGGTTATTTTGCCAGCGGTCCGTATGTCCGTGAGTTCCAATAAAGTACAAGAACAGTCGTGTGTCATACGATGGCTCAACTTGCTCGTGGCAAGTATGGTCAAGCTGATGGTCTGGGTTGGCAAGAGCCTAGACGTGATTTCCTTGAAGTTTTGCCTGGAGCGAGCCTTAAAACTGTGAGTTTTGCAGAAAACATTCTCTGTTCACCCACTGCTTTGTCTGTGTCTTCATCTAAATGGGGGAAATTCTGGCTGGTTCTGACTTAAACCTCCGTGCTACCCTAAAGGTTCTTGTGTGGAGGTGTTCAGCGTGTTCCGGGTGTGTTGGCAGTGCACAGCCTGGCTCTGTATGAAAACCCTTTTAAGAAGACAAGGTTATGCATACCCATGCATATTCTGCGTTTTGGCCTGAAGTTATTATGTGAATTTAACAGTGTCTTAAATAGAACAAGTATTCTAGTCTATTATGTTCTCTCTTCCATTTTGATTAAGGAGTTCCAGTAAAATAGCATGTTCTACTTAGAGAGAAACAGCCAGTCCAGAACAACACAGTTTAATTAGAGTTGGATGCATTTTGAAAAAGTACTCAACCATGGAAGAAGGGTACTTGGAAAAAACGTAGGATTGTGTCATCACACTGGAAATATTCTGACAAGGAAATGAGTCATTAGCCTATCCTAGTGTTTTGCACAATCACTCTCCTTGTGGGTGAGTGTGATTGTCTGTACCTGTGAGTTGGTGTAAGTTTCAGGTAATGACTGGATGCTGAATCTGTTGTGAGTAACTGAATCAGAGTAAACAGAAGTATGATTTTGCATGCTTTAAACAGGTAAGAGGGATTAAAATAGCCCTTTGGTGATAGGGTTAACAAAATTCCTAAAGGTAACTAGTTAATTTGTTGAGCTGATATGAATAATGGCTTCCAAGTTTTATTGCGTGGCAAGCAGTCATTTGAGATTCGGCTGTGCTGCGACGTGGGCAGAGTGGGTGGCCCCTTCCCAACTTGCACCAGCAAGTTAATGAATGTTGATGTAACAGTTAGTAGCAGGTGTTCTGTTGGTGCTTATTTCTGCAGACCTCCACAACTGTGCATTATTTACTGTAAAGTTTTTACTTTTTATGTACAGTATTTTGGTAGATAGTATGTTAAATTCTTAAGAAGTTGGTGTTCTTCCTGTGCAGCTTGCTAGTGTTTGCATACTCTCGTTAACAAAATTTTTCAGGGATCAGAAAAAATCCCTGTCTAACTAGGCTATATCAGACTGATTGCTGAGAGTTTCTCTTAGAAATGAAGTCTCTTTTGATGTCCTGAGTAGAACTGGAGTTATCTTAGGTATTGTTTTCATCAAATCTGTCCTAGATACTGCCATTTATGTATCTGTAAACAGAAAAACAAGAGTTAAGTAAATCTAGATACCTGGTGCAGATGACAAGAAGACATTTCAAGGGTCTATATAAATAAATATATAATAATTCTAAATATCACCATTCTTTGGTGATCAGAATTCCATCATTTTTCTTGTTTATTAAGGGCTGTTTGTAAATTATTAGTTTTGCCAGCAGTTTAAAAAAGTTGGGTGGGGATTTTTTGGTTTTTGTGTGCTGTGGGATTTTTTTTTAATAAAAGCCAGAATACTAGTACCATCCTTGGAGAGAGCAGAAGCCTTTTTCTAATTTTTTTTTTCCATTTCTCAATCCATTCATTGCTGGTTATGTGGTTGCTGAATTCGCAGTGGTGTTTTGTGGGAAACACGGAACGATTTTTAACATTGTTGGTTTTTTTCCTCATTTTTCTTTTTATAACTCCCTTTTCAGAATTCCCCGCTCTACCAGTATCTGCAGGATTTGGGACACACGGATTTCGAAGTATGTTCCTCAGTGTCGCAGAAGGCAGAGCAATGTGCAGCGGCGGAAAGCCAAAGAGAGCAGACTGTGCGTGCTGCCCAGAAGGTGAGCACTCTCCTGGTGCTGAGCGTTTCTCTTCTCGCAAGAGAACTGCAGTGCTTCACAAATAGGAGAAATCAGAACAGAGCGAAATCGCTTCCTGTATTTGGAAAAGCAGAGGAAAAAACCCCCGGACAGTAAACTGCAGCCAGTTAGCGTATCTTGTCTGCAAATGTGTTTGGCAAAATCATGGTTAATCAGTATAGTTTGGAGTGTTTCTTTGCACTTATGTAATCTAGGGAAGCAAGAGGCTTTGATAAATAATTTTTTGAGTGTTGAAAATTATCTTATGTAGTGGATCTTGTTATGTTAGCTTAGCATTCTGGGAACAGAACCTGTAATTTTCTAGAACAGAATATTTATAGTTTCCAGCCCTTCCCAGGCATTCAGTTGCTAAGTATAGCTTTGTCTGTGACAAAACATTAAGGAAGAGGATTTCTGGGAAGTAAAAATGCAATATCCAATCTGAATGAGATAGTTAATCTGGATAGCTATTGCATTTATAATAACAATTGCTTCTATCGCTGGTCACAAAGCAAGGCTGAATATAAATCAGGATTTAGCTCACAATTTTCTTTATTTTGAGCTACTTTTAAAAGTATTCCTGGAAATTTTAGGTCTACTACTCTTGCTTTTCAGAATTGTCAGCTGGCACTCACCATAACCCACAGGAAACCACCTGAAAATATATTTTCTCTTTAAACCTAATGGCTGCTTTGTGGTGTGTTGACACTAAAGATACCTATTCTGACTCAGTGTAGGAAAACTTTGTTTAAATTTTTATTTATTTATTTATTAAATATTAACATTTGTTCACTTAATTAAAATTTGGATGACATATTTCATTGGTTGATATTCTGTTGGTCACTATGAAGTAATGCATGGACTGTCACTTAGCTATGTTATTTGGTATAGTTACTTTTGTGGCAGTCAGAAAATCAGTATGCTATTGTGTTTGTGTATATAATTTCCACTGAATTTTATGCAAAAGTGCTGTGGAGTTAAGAACCTCAAAAGTATTAAGATACATTGCTTTTAAAAACCTCAGGTATTCTGTTTTTTTCCCCTCCCTTCCCTTCAAGCATTTTACACCTAATTTTATTGTGTTGGGAGCAATTCCTTCAGTATTGTGTCAGATGTAGAAGTAATTCTTCATGGTTTGCCTTGCAACTTGAAGGGAGTGGGTGTGTGAAAACGGGCTACCCATTTCTTGCAAATAATAGGTCATGTTCACATCGTCTCATCTCTGTCTAGACAAGGATACATAGTGGAAATGAGGAAGAAACCTGTGTGTAATTTCTAGTGATAAATTGTCATATGTTCTTCCTGCTGCAATTCCAGTACCAGTTGGGAAAAGTTAACACTTTTCTTCTGTAATCTGATGTCAGAAAGTCTGTTTTTGTCATTTGATTTCTGTGTCCCATTTTGGGAGGTTCTCTCAATAGGAAACAAAATGAGGGAGAGGCTGCTGGCCACACATTTAGAAAAGTAGACTGGTTTTAGGAGGATCTGAGGTTTTGTTGCAACTTTCTTATGACATACAGACAAATAATTTGCATTCCTATCCAGTCATTTCCTCAGTTTTACATGAGACTGTTATCATTTCCCTTCTCATGGCCTTCACTGGCCTAGTCTACTGAAATGTTAAAACGTCTGGAAAATAAATGGTTTCTGACTTCTGAATATGTACCTACCCACAGTCCTAATACAAGATGATCTCCTTGAGGCTCGGCGTAACTATGATTACAGGGAGTAGATGGTGTTTCAGGCTGAGTGGTTCCCAGTATGTGTATATTACTTTCCTTCTGTTCTGAAAAGCAAGTTTCCAAATGCCTTAAACACTTAATTAAAATAAAAATGTAAAAACCAAAGTATTGCTTTGTCTTTGAGTTGAGATTGTTTCCTGCTCTTGTGTCAGTCAAGTGGGAATCCTGTGCAGCTGAAAGCTGGTGACACACAGCAAGAATTTGGCACAGCAAAGGTCTGCTTTGGGATCTTCAGGGACTGAAGGACAAATCTGGGAAGAAAAAGAGGTTCCTCGTGACTGATACAAATGTTTCTGTTGCATCTTGCTGTCCTGCCAAGCAGAGCGTGTGTTTCAGGCATAAGGAAAGGCAGAGACACCAGTTGAATTTGAAGCACATCTTAAATACTTCTCAGGGTGTGTGGTTTTGGTGGGTTTTTGGCCTTGTTTTAATCGGAATATGGTCTCAATGAACACTGAGTTTAAAAGCTGTAAAGGTGTTTTAAGGTGTTCTGGGGGCTGATGAAATGCCAAGCTCCCATCTGAGGGATTACAGAGATGGGATTTAGCATAGTAATTGTAGGTGCAGTGTTCCTGGCTGTGCCAACCTCTGGAGAAAGTTACAGCTCGAGTCCTGGTCTCATGATCACTTGATACTCAAAAGCACTGTTAGCAAGAGCTCCTAGACTTGTTTTCTGGAATTAAATCCCATTTGAGTGATTCTGCTTGATCTTTACAGAATTTATCACTTCCCATTTACATCTCTCCTTTCTCAGTCATTTTCCTAGACTGCTGTGCATATCTGAATGTTTCAATTGATTATACGGTCACACCTTAGGTATGAGGGTATTTTATCCTTAGAGCAGAGCTGGTGCAGGAGGCAGCTGCTGAGGATCGTGTTGGGGCTAGCCCCCGGTAGCTGTGCAGGTGACCTGGTGTGGGATGGCAGAGGCACCAGTCCTTTGCCTTTGTCTGGGGCTCCCACCCACTTAATGCAAGGTATTCAGTGTGCAGCATTAGCTTCTTCTGAAGTGCACGGAATTCCTCTACGAAAAGAGAAATAGTCCTTAGAATTCTTTTTTTAGATTCAAAATAATTTACCTAAAATGTGCATGTACTATGCTAATATTTTTTAAATGTTAGGATTTACACATCTTTGTTATTTAGTTTGCAGAGAGTTTGACTGAGTGTTGTTCTAAAGCTGTAAGAAGAATTCTCCAGAAGCACTGGCAGCATGACCTGACTTGTGTGTTGGTGAAAGTAGTTTTACTTGTCAGTAACACTCCCAGTGGGAATGCAGATTGTGAGACAATATTCCAAGGATCTGAATAATTCAGTGTGTTGCTGTACTCTCTTGGGTCACAGCCCAAGACAGTGGGTTGTCTTGTTTTATATTTTCAAGCACTGACTTGCCTGTTGAGTGTTTATGCAAGCTCAGATTTTTATTTTTAAACTAAACCATGGAGAATAAACTAAAAAATTGCTTAAGTAAAACACTAGGGTTTGTTTTTTTTTTTCAGTAGCTCCACAGTCTAGTTTAGTAAGCTGGTAGCAGTTTAAAACTATCCTTGGTGTAGCTTTGAAAGTTCATTATAAAAATCCAAAGATTTTAAAAGGCTAAGCAGTTGAAAATTATAGGCTTCAAGAGGCATAATCTTAAATTAAATGGATGATTCTTTCTGTACCCTGCTTTCAATGTGCAGGCAAAAGTACTTTGCAGTGAAATATCTGTCTGAAATTCAAATGCAGAGCAAGACCTTTGTTCATTTGATTTCAATTTTCTACAAATTGTAATCAGAAAGCTTTATTTCCTTTTGCACCACTCTGCAAGAAACTTGAAGGATAATCTAGTGCTGCAGTTAGTGACAGTCTTCTGACTTATGTCATTGGCCTTGAGCAACATCAAAATACAATCACTTGGATTTATTCCATAGTCTGAAGTGTGAATTGCTGGGATAACTCCTAATAAGCCACAATGATGTCAGTGTTTCGGGAAGAGCTATCATTATGAGATCCCTGTTATTAGTTTACCACTTCACTGACCTAAAAACACTTCCTTGTGGCATAGATCTCAAAATCTAACTGTACTTAGAAAGATGAGACACTTATAAAGGAAAGCTTGAGTTAGAGTACTTAAATGGGCACCAAAATAAGTTATTTCAAAAATTGTTGCAGCATGAGGGCTTTAGGGTGACAGTTCCTGATGTTCAGGCTGTTGTGCCCTGGCTTGCTGCACCAGGCTGGTCACACTGCCTTTCAGAAGGCTGTCGGGCTGGTCACAGGTTAACTGCAAAGCTCTCAGCTCCTCTTGCTTGTGTTAAACAAACAAGAGGGGAATAAAAACCAAACAAAACAACAACAAAACCAAAAACAAACCCAAAAAAACCAACAAGAAGGAGAAACTGCAACTGTCAACTTTTATAGATTGAGCTATTAGAATCTGTACGGGGGTTTGTTTTATTATTTTATAACTATGCCACAAAATGTAAGCACAATTAATTTTTTGGGGCATACATTTTATTTGATTGTATTACATGTCAGCAGTCTGAAGATTGAGACAGGGCCTCAGAATTAATGAACTAGATATAAGAAAATATTTCGAAAAATACTTCCTGTCAGTTTAGTCTGAGGTAAATTGATACAACAATGTGTCAAAAGCTG
>VYZQ01032556.1:4975-27384 GCA_013400655.1 Mystacornis crossleyi | reverse complement strand
AGCATGGGTTGTGGAGTCTCCATTTTCATCTTTGGTCTGTCCGTGCTGATCTGGGTTAACCAACCAGAAGCTGAAAACGAACAAAGTGAGCCCTTGAATCCCTTCTAGTCTTTCATTTTTGTGATTTATTTTATTTGTGGAACTTTATTTTTTTAATGTACCAAGGAAGTTAGAGACTGTGTGTCTGTCCCTTTTAAAGCTAACTAGGTATTTGGAATATTTTAACCCTGGACCTTTACTGAAACCTATCAGTATCCAGTAACCCTAAAGAGTTAACACTTGGAAAGCTGATTGAAATTTGACCACGAAACTGTCCAGAAAATAGAAACCCAGAGATTCTGTCTTATTTTAGAAATGGAAAAATATTCCTTGTGAATACTTCTGAACCTAAATGCAGGAAACACAGCTTTAAGGGATGAAGGAAAAAAATGTTTTTCATTGAAAATATTCTGGAAAAGTATCGTTGTAATGCATGTTGAAGCTGGTATCCCATCCATCTCTCTGAAGATTGTGATTATTTTACAAAACTGTATAATAATATATATGAAACAGTGTATTTTCTAGCAGTTACTTATTTCTGTTAAATTTTTNATTGCTAAGTTAATTTTAAGAATTTGCATATTCTTTACTAATACCTGTTTTTTCTCCTGCCCATTTGTATGTGATCAGGACGTTGGATTTCGATTTGACACGCTCCGTACCATCCTGCAACAGGAAGTTCTGCTGCAGGAGGATGTGGAACTGATTGAATTCCTTGACCCCAGTATCCTGTCTGCAGGGCAGCAACAGGAAAACAGACAGCTTCCAACACTACGCTCCCTAGCAACTCCTAATATTTGGTATTGTATTGAGGATATCTACCATTATATTCACTGAGAAACAAGCAAAAAATATATTGTGCATTCTTGAGATAAAATGCAATATTAAAGTAATTATATTTTTTCTCGTGTCCTTGGGTCTTCCTTCTAATAGTCCCCAGATTTTTGTATGTTTTTTGTCATTGGGCATTTTAATTTTCATCTGAAATAACTACATGAGCATGAATGAATACTCCCAAATGAATATATTCTATAAGGAAGAACTAACATATTTGATTAGTTCATTAATTTCTGAAACTCTGTAGAGGTGATTTTGATAAATGAGACATGATTGTAAAGACTGAATTGAAAAGTTTATTTTGATGTGGTCTTCATAAAATATGTTGTGGGTGGGGGGAGGTGAGATGGGTTGTGCAATTAATTTTCAAACATAGACTATCAGAAGAATAAACTACAGAATATTTCAGTAAGATACATTGAAGTCAGCAGAGTCTTGTGGAATTCACTCAGGAATACTGAAGGAGCTGACTGCAGCAGTATCTGAACAGCTACCACCTGTATTTAAAAAATAACAGCACCGGTGGTTGTTCTGACGGAGTATCTTGCTTGAAAATGCAGGAATCAGTAGAAAAAAATATCACAATATGGCCCAGTGCTATTTTCTCATACATACACTAAAAAGCANTCATACATACACTAAAAAGTAAATGAAATTATTGCAGAGTCACACCTCATCTGTTTAAGTTATGTCATTATTGATGCTCTCTGTCAAACAAGAGAACTTCTGAGCCAGATTTTTCTGGTCCTAGCACTATTCAGGTTCTTTAACTTTCAACTGGTAAAGTACACTTACAGAATTTGTGAATGTTCTTCACCTTCCAGATGACACCAAGTTTGTGTTTTCATAGACTAGAGGTCAACATTAGCTTGGAGAAATACCTTGAAAATGATGGAAAATTCAATAAAGACAAAAGTTTAATGCTACACTTAGGAAGGAAAAGTGATAAATAATTGGGTATGCAGTACTATTCCAGAAAAGGATCTGCATATTCCTGGGATGAGTAGCGTTACAATGTGTACGAGGTGATCAGTCATCATTTGTTCTGTTCAGAAAAGGGAAGGATATGAGGAAGAATAATGTAATTAATCTGCCAGTGATTCAAACTGGGACTTGGGGGAAATCTTTTGAACTCTAAGGATACTTAGGAGCTGGAATAGCCATAGCATGGGTTGTGGAGTCTCCATTTTCATCTTTGGTCTGTCCGTGCTGATCTGGGTTAACCAACCAGAAGCTGAAAACGAACAAAGTGAGCCCTTGAATCCCTTCTAGTCTTTCATTTTTGTGATTTATTTTATTTGTGGAACTTTATTTTTTTAATGTACCAAGGAAGTTAGAGACTGTGTGTCTGTCCCTTTTAAAGCTAACTAGGTATTTGGAATATTTTAACCCTGGACCTTTACTGAAACCTATCAGTATCCAGTAACCCTAAAGAGTTAACACTTGGAAAGCTGATTGAAATTTGACCACGAAACTGTCCAGAAAATAGAAACCCAGAGATTCTGTCTTATTTTAGAAATGGAAAAATATTCCTTGTGAATACTTCTGAACCTAAATGCAGGAAACACAACTTTAAGGGATGAAGAAAAAAATGTTTTTCATTGAAAATATTCTGGAAAAGTATCGTTGTAATGCATGTTGAAGCTGGTATCCCATCCATCTCTCTGAAGATTGTGATTATTTTACAAAACTGTATAATAATATATATGAAACAGTGTATTTTCTAGCAGTTACTTNTTTTTTTTTTTCTTTTCTATTTTTTTAAGTCGTATGTGTAAGAGAAACTGACCTTTCAAAGTGGTACATTACTCTCCTACTCTCTTGCTGTAAAAAAGCTGAAGAAAGTATAGTATAGAGTATACCAGCCAAGTAATATCATGTACATATTCATCTAAACCTGTCACTAGGAGGAGTTTTTAGTGTTTACAGCTCCCTTCAGGACCTACATAGAAACCCCATAATAAGATGTTGTAATCTCAACTGTAACTGAAAACTTTGTGATTTTCCCACTTGTTTGCCCTCAGTAACGTGTGATTGGTGACACTGTCTCTGTTTGCAGGGATGTCTCGCTGTTCCTTGCCTTTGTAAGTGCACTGCTTATGTTTCCTTCGTGGTGGAAGGAATCGTCATGGCTGCTGTGCGGACCAGTGCTGCTTGTCTATGCAGTTTTTAGAGTGTGGGGCACATGGAGGACAGCCAAGCTGCAAATGTCCCTGCGAAAATACTGTCTCCAGCTGGAAGAAACAGTGGCGAACAGCCGAGCTTTCACTAATCTCGTGAGGAAAGCTCTACGACTCATTCAGGAGACTGAAGTAATTTCCAGAGGATTTACCCTGTGAGTCTGTATTTCACTTTATTTAATACACAGAGCCATTCAAACCAGCTGTCATCTAAAATTGTCTTGTTACACTGTCTCCCATAACAAGTGGAATTACTGAAAAACATAATACTGAAAGGTTTTCATTTACATAAAACAGTGTAATTACCATTCATACTAAAAGTGTTAAAACCCTGCATCCTGAAGGTGAATTAAGTCTCACCAAACTCATATGCCTTTGAAATGTCCTGCCTTGCTAGCAATGAAATATATGAACAAATGGGCTTTGAACTAAGTTAGTTAACTGTTTTGGGGAGTCATTTAGAGAGTTTTTTAATCTTACATTACCAATTCTGTGTCAATAAACTGATCTGCAAGTAATCACTCGTATTTTAAAAAACAGAATGACATGAAAACCATTCTATTTTTATTTAACAAATAACAGTCTGAAGTAGTGAGGACACAGTAATCAGCAAAGACCATCAAACGTCATTTCCCACCTCAAGTAAAGTTAAAATTAGTCTTTTTTTCTTGCATGCAATTGTTGAAACATTTGGATTCTTAAATTATTTACTGTTGAATTTGCCTCTCTGTCACTTTAAGGGATGCAAAGTGTTTGTGATTATTTAGCTCTTGTAGTTATTTGATAAGTTTTGCTTATATGCTGTGTGAAAGGACATCAGAAAGTGTTCAGTGTACGCAGTGATTCCAAAGCCAACAGGCCTGTTTCTGTGCACTCTCATTGCCATGGATGCTTTTGCTTTGTAGCCACCTATGATGAATCCCTATCTGTGCCAATTCTGCTTAAGGCTAAAGGAGGTGGGAAACACCAACACTTAAAATACAGTCAACTTCTTTCTAAAAAAAAATCAAAAATTCCCTTGCGGGCACCAAGAAGATGTTTATCTGTGCTAGACCAACTAGTCTACATTCAGACACATGTTCTTACATGCAAGTTTGCAACTTTAGACTTAAAATTTTGGATTAATTTTCTGGCTTGAGATAGCTTCAGTGTACTTCATTGAAGAAATGTTTCATTCTCCCTTTGGAATGCATAAGCATGTCTTCAGTCTGCCTAGCTATGTGGTTTTTGTTTTGGTCTGATTTCTTGCTGAAGAAGCATATAGTTGAGCAATAGGCAGTCTTATCTTTGCAAACGGGTTCTTAAAAGAAATTATTGTTCAGGCTTGTCCAAATTACAGATGAGAAAAACATTTGGATTTTTGCCTAAGTTTAAGCAAATGAACTTGTGGTCAATGTCTAAATTGCTGCTGCCTTGTTCTTTTACTACATATCTTAGATAACAGATTAACAAAAAACAGGCTTGTCTTTAAGCTGATGCTTGATGTAATAGCTTCTTTACTTGAAACTTTGGCAAGCTTTTCAAAAGACTTTGACATATGGATGGAGTGGGAGAAGTCTGACTGTGCCAGCATCTTCATTGGAACAACTGTACAGTATAAAGAAGTCGGTGCTGTACAAGTTTTGGGTTGGTTTAGCCTAGAGGAAGTTCTGACTCCAGAGTGTCCTTTTCTGCATCCACATATGCAAGAGATGCTGCTGCACAGGGCAATGTGAAATACTTTGCTTTGGGTAGCTCTTTGTGTATGATCCAAAAGACTAGTTTTCCCTTTTTTTCCCAGAATTTTCTACAGTAAACCTCAGCAGAACGAAGTTTAGAATGTTCTCCTGTAGTAAGGTTGTCAAAGTCTTAGTGCCTGTTAGAAAGAGTCGCATGGCAATAGAAATGGTTGCATTTGAAAAGTTACTGAGTCTCCTCTTCTGTTATTTTACATCCGTGAAGGAATGAGATTTCAATCGGGTACAGCATCCTGGTGAGTGTTACCTGTGCAGCTGTTTTAAGGTACTGCTAACTCAGCGTAGTTTGGCCTGTGCATTGACCATATTGGGACTGGAAAGATACTGAAGCTGTCATTTAAATAGTACCAAGCTCAGACTTCACTGGTTGTACTTAGCTAAACTCTGACAGGGCAAGTCCAGGTCTGCAGCTTTGGCCTGAAGTTCCTGGTGCTCCATTGCTGGTCTTCCTCCCCGTTACATCATCCATTGCTGTTCTCATAGGCTAATTTACATATCCATTGAAACATCTATGGCTTGCTTTATTCTACCCTATTTGCCCCTTATTAGTTGATCTTGGACTGTCTCTGTAAATGGTAGATTATTACTGATGAGGTTTTGCTCAGCTGTCTATAGGTTAAGTGGCTTACTACTGTGTGGTAGTAACTGCTATACTCAAATATTCAAACATCCTTTTGCCTTCATTCCCCTCCCACCCAGTAAAACTGACTGCAGCCACTTAGATCAGGAACTAAGAACTTGAGCAAGGAGCTTGGACTAGATGGCCTCTAGTAGTCCATTCCAGTCTTAACTATTCTGTGATTCTGTAATCCTGTCAGGCTTCTCTTATATTAGCTTCTCTCATAGGCAACTGGATATTCTGATTCCAGCATGGCCTTTGGAAGTGTTTAGCGCTCTGTTGGAATTTGGAGTGTGTCTGCATGGTACCAGCTCTGTGATGCAGAGATGGCCAAGACCTCAGCTGGGTAGCTTGGATTACAGGAATTGTGTAGCAGAGGCAGGGCAGTGCTCTACTCAAGCAGAAGGGCAGTATTTCTGTCTAATTGCTTCATTTGCAATTAGCCAAATGAGACCTGATCACAGGTTGCAGCGTGGAATTTCTGCAGGGTAATGAAGGTTATGTCCATTGTCTTGCACATCATAAAACCAGAAGTGAAGGAATACATAATGAAAGGCTGCAACAATAAGCAGCAGGTGTTTATTCCTTTGCCTGTCACCAAAAAAATTAATTTCTTTTCCAAAATGCTCCCTTTCTACTGTATTTTAAACTAGAATTAAGCTGGATGAACTTAATACATATAGATGTATATTAGCATCTTTATAGAACTGCTTTCATGCCAGAGTGCAATAATAGGTTTCTATTAATGTGTTTATATAAACTTGTCAAAAGTAGAAAGCCAATTTAAGATTTGGCTCGTAAAATTAATGAATAAATATGTTGTTGTTCTATACAGTAAAATGGGTTTGGAGCTGTAGTAAAGGGGAAATTCACCCTTAACCTTTTTTTTGCTTCTTGCTACTTGTGCCAAATATGCACAAGATACAGGCTGATATGCAAAGCTGATAACATTTTGTAAGTCCAGTTAAAATACATAGAAGATAGGAGAGAGACTTTCTACAAGGGTGTATGGTAATAGGACAATGGGAATGGCAGGTTTAGATTAGATATTAAGATGAAAAAAATTCTTGACTGTGAGGGTGATGGGGCACAGGAACAGATTGTTCAGAGAAGTGGTGCATGACCCTCCCCTGGAAGTGTTCAGGGCCAGGCTGGATGGGGCTTTGAGGAGCCTGGTAGAAAGCGTCCCTGCCCACAGCAGGGGGTTTGGAATTAGAGGATCTTCATGGTCCCTTCCAACCCAAACCATTCTGTGATTCTGTGAAGATAAATGAAACACTAGGAATTTAGGTATATGACATGCCTGACAGATAGACATATATAACAGATTCTAGTGATTTAAATTAGTAGAATAAGGAAGAATTATTTTATAAAAAGCACTGAACCAATCCATTCCAGAAGGAAAGCAGATTGTTTTGCTGAATACTGGCAGTACGTGCTGTGCATGAGTTACACTATATTTGTTCTCTATAGGAGCTGGAAAAGTCTGCATCACTGTAGTAGACCATAGATCTCTGTCTCTTTTTTATGGTAGAAGAATTTTGCTCTTTTTCGTTGAGCTTGCTTCTAACAATTCACATGGGGCTTGAGCCTACAAACTGATGTGAGCGTTTATACATAAATAGTTCTGGTTGTTACTTTCAAAAGCTAGGGAAAGGTTAGAGACTGGCATGTACTGCATTACATGCTGTGTTCCCTAGTGAGAGGTACAGCAAGGCTAGCATTTTAAATTTACATTTAGAAATGGAAATGAACACAGTTTGTTTTTATTTTTTCTAGATATTTAAGTAGTTTATGAGATGTTATATAAACCATTTTAATAACACGTAATTTTAAATTGTATGCAGATATTTTATATTGTATTTCAGCTAGCATATTCAATATATAGCAATATTTGGCATGATTCTGCTTGTGTTAATGGTGTTAAACATACTGATATATGGTTCCAGCCTTGCTCACTGGGTGGGCTGCTCTGGATTTCATATTTAATAGTGAAGGCCACAGGCTATTCCCCCTCTCAGTCAATGTGCAGCACGGTCCAACTAAGCACGTGGAGTAGGACTGACATTTTCCCAGCAGTGCCAGGTCTGCTGACTTGGTCAGCTTTTTAGTTAGATGGACTACAGAAATAGTTACCAAAGCAGCAACCCGCCTCAGACTTACCAGAAACCCTGTATGCTTTTTCCTTTTAAATGACTGGACGTGTAATCACCACTGTGCCTCAGGAAAGGTGAGAGCAGAAGTAGGCTTCCAGTCCCCCATTAATTATTCACAACTGATTAGCCTGCTGTCAGACTATGTTCAGTCCTGAGTTGATTCCAGTAAAAACAGTGCCAGCAAGTAGAGTGCACCTAGGTTGTTTCCGGAGTCTCAGTCACAGGTTTGACATCAGATTGCGTATGACTAGATATAACTGGAGCCTAAAGTTCCACAGACCTGTTTAATGTTCACCCAGTTCACATTTAATTTTATTTCCAGATGAGGTGATTTCTTACAGTGCTAAAGACATTCTGAGGTATATTCTAATAGGCAAATGGCATCATTTCTTCTAAATGGTATATTCACCTGAACAGCCGGACACCAGATATATTTTCAAATATGCTTGTGTGGTGTATACATTTCATGTGTTTACCTGTCAAGACTCTCACAAACACAGCTGTCATTCATTGCATGATGATAAAATCTATGTCACCTCTCAAACAGTATTTCTCTTCACCTAGAAAATTTTCTGCATCAGGAAGGTTAATAGAATATAGCGTTTTGCATGAGAAGCTATGTATTGGCATATTTTTCCTGCAAAAATTATTGAAAAAATAAATTTGGATATAAGGAGGTATATGTTAAATATCTATTTATTAAAACTTCCAAAGATGACAGTGGTCTTCTAATAGTTTTTTTATCCTGATTGAGATAATGTTATGGTATATCTATCATTATCTACCATTCCTGTACCATTTTGGAACATCTTAGAGAAAATAAATGTGGTCAGGAGTTTTGTCACGGGTCAGATGGGGCTATCTACTGAGGAATCCTGGCTGCTGTCTGAAATTTTGATTGAATACATCATTGATACAATCAATTTTTTAAAAAAATCTCATAGTTACTGAGTGATTTGAAATAGCTTTCTAAATAATGAAGTAGGAAAACTGATGTACTG
This sequence comes from Mystacornis crossleyi, assembly GCA_013400655.1. Lineage (NCBI taxonomy): Eukaryota > Metazoa > Chordata > Aves > Passeriformes > Timaliidae > Mystacornis > Mystacornis crossleyi. The sequence continues at coordinate 18,816 of VYZQ01032556.1, read as the reverse complement.
TTTTTTAAAAATACTTTAGGACATCTGTACAGTTGTATCACATTTTACTTTTCAAGTTTGCTTGACAGGGTCAGTGCCGCTTGCCCATTTAATAAAGCTGGACAGCATCCTAGTCAGCACCTGATTGGCCTCCGGAAAGCTGTGTATCGATCCGTCAGAGCCAACTTCCGAGCTGCAAGACTGGCTACTCTGTACATGCTGAAAAAATATCCTTTCTGTAAAAATCCCCCAGTTCAGGTAGTCCACGTTGCCTGCCTGCAGTTGTGCCGATGTTCAGAGTCAAGATGTCTAGAAACGTACAGTATCTAATGACATATCTAAACAAGGTAAAGAAAAGGTAGCTTGGTAGATTTGAGCTTGCGTTTGGTTTGGAACATGCTTAAAATTTTTGCCTGTTTACTGTGCAGTGTGAGATAAGATTCAATGCACTGAAAATGTTGTTCCATTATTGACACCCATGCTTTTGGTGTAAGTACTGGTGATGTGTTTAAGAGGCCTTCAGGATTTTGTTTAAAATTCTCTTAGCCACCTTTTTCCCTTGCACCAAAATATCCTCTTCTCTGAACAGTATGTGGCCTTTCACTTGACGTTCCTGTGTTCAAAGGTAAGTTGGTTTTCTCCTACCAAAATTATCTGCAGAAAATTAAGCTTTTATGTTAATGTATATCTCAAATGTGTTAGAAGGAGATCTGTGTGATGAACCTCTGACAGAGAATTAAAAATTTTAGATCACAGCTTTATTCATGGTAATACAAATTGCGTAAACTTGATATGTTATCATTCTCACTTCAGTAGAACTAGAAGTTCAGCAATATTTGCTTGTGGTTAGTATACCCTCTTTTAATTAGATAGCTGCCTTCAGTGAGTACAGTTAAATATTGCCCTAATTAAAATTAGTTCCCATGTAGAAGAGAAAATATGCAGTCATATTTTAGCCTTATACTAGGCATTTTGTGTCAAACTTGGTGGACCAGTAATTTAATGAGATGGAAAGTCATATTGCTCACATCTTGCGTAGAGGGATAGTTGGGTACTGGCAGAAACAATTCAGCATTTTCCTACACCATTCTTACTCTGATTTCTTCATGTCAGCAAGAGTGCATTGCTCAAAATCACAGAACAAAATGCCATAGAAAAGAGTATTTCTCTTTTTAATTCAGAATCTAAGGTTATGGCAGGATGCAGTGGCTGAAAGCCTAAACTAGAAATTAGACACTGTGGGTTAGGTATTTGCCCTGTCGTGCAGACCAGCTCAGCAGCTCTGGGCACGGTCCTCCACTGAGTTGTGTGCTAACTCAGGCAGTGCTTCACTCGCCGTGCTAGTCTTAAGAGCCGTGTGGGTTCTGCATCGTGGGAAACTGATGTAATTGTATACAAGCTGGATGGAGGAAATTCTGTAGTTTGTATTACTGGCTGATGTTAATAATCTCATCCTCAGCTGGTGAAGAATAGTTTGGTACTCCATTTCCATTGAACTATTTTGATAGGTAGGACCTGGGCATTGGACCATGTAAACTTAAAAAGCTTGGATTTTGTTGTAAGGTGATGTTCTTCACTGTCAAGGCGTAAATAGTGGTATTTTTTTATTAGTGATAAAACCAGACATCGAATAGCAGTGTTTTAAACTGAGTGATACCTTATCCCATTAGGATGGAATGCATATAAAATGCATTCTAGGTCTTTGAGATGCACTGAGCACAGGGAAGTTTGCAAATTTCCTGTAGTAAATCTAGTAAAAACTTGTTCCTTCTCTTCTGTAAAGGTTTAGTTATTGTGTCACGATCTGTTAAAAAAACACATAACTTTTAACTAGTGAGAGAGAAAGTTCACACAAGAAAACAAGTAAGTTAAACAAAAAGTAGCACTCTTGGGATTATAAAAGCCTAAATCAGATATCCCATGCTGAAAGGTCTGAGTAGAGACACTTGGGCATTTTTCAGTGCCATATTTCTTCCTTGACCAGCCAGTTCATCACAGGCTTTGCTCACCCCTGGTGAGCAGGTGTGAATTTTGTAGAAGAGCAGCTTAGATTTCCCAGGGATCCTGTGAGGCCCTCGTGTAATGTCTTCAGATGGGAATGTGCTTTTGAAGACTAAAGTATGAAAGTTTAATTGTTACATACAGGGATACATTAGCATTTTTGCTTTTCTGTAGGTAAATAAGAGTGTCTAACCTGATAGAGGTTAGACATTCACTGTACAGGTATTTTATTCTGAATTTGACAGTTCATTATTAGGTAGCTTTGCCTTCTCTTCTTTCAAGCTAATAAGGCATGCAAGTTAAATGAATGAAATATTTTCACAGGGACGTAGAAAATTTTAACTAATCTAAGATAATTACAGTATTTTGCTTTAACGGAAGACATTAGGCTAAAAATACTTACTACTAGATCAAAGTACACGAAGGAAGTGTGTTCCTGTATATAATGGTGTGTATATGTCTAAACTTTCTAAATGCTTGGTCCTTAGGAAGCTAATGGGGGCGTGGGATCAGTTCTCTGCTTTCCTCTATCAGATAGAAATGGGAGTGGAAGGGCTGAAAAAGAGGAGGGCAAGGCAGGAGGTGCAGCAGGCCACTGGGAATCCCTGGCTGAGGCTCCTTGGTCAAACCTCTCATTTGTGATGTTGCCTGGAATTTATTTTTAGCATGACTTAGAAATTCACATGTGTCCAAACTGCTTTTTGTGGCGTTCAGCCTGTTGGAAATGCCATGTTGCACGAAAAGGCTAACAAGGAGTACAAGTAGTTTCCAAGAAAAGTGGTCCTGAAGGGTTTTGACCTGACTTGGCAATTTCTGGTGGAGTTACCATCCTCATCCTATGTGCTCCCTCTGCTGGGCGTGCTGTCAGGTTAATTTAGAATAGACACCGTTTATGTGAGCCAGCTGCTGGTGACAACAGTAATATTCTGATCCTAATTAATTTACATGGCAGGGTTTTGTCTCAACACTTAATAGGCTTCTTCCTTTCTGGACATTAGGGATAAAGGAGGGAGAAATGTGCTTGTTTAGATTCTGGACACTTCACTGTTTCCTGGGACACAGAATGTTACTTTTTCATGCAATGTTCTTCTACTCAACTGGTAAATACCTCTTGAGCAAATCACTTTTGCAAGTTCAGTCCTATGAGAATTTAGCACTTGAAAAATTTGGGTGTGAAAGTGGATGGAACTTGTAGCTTCCCCAGAAGACAATAGTTGGACACACTAGTGCTTCTAATTGGCTTTATGTGCAAGAGATGAGAGCATTCAGTTTCTAGATCAAACTGTTAATGAAAAAACTCATATTTTACATTAGGAGAGCATATTTTCATTAATGCTTTACACATTATATTTCTGTGGAACAAATGTAGTTTTGTACTTACAGCCATAAGTTTAAGTTTCTGTTTTAAAATGAATTTTACTATTTTGTGACTGGGTTACTATCAGAAAATGTGGAAAAATGTTATAGGCTAGCCTAAAATTACTGCTGTTTTAAAATAAATGATGCCTAGTCTATGAATTATCTGTCTTCTGGTATCAGGTGTGTTGTACTTGCTTCCTACTTTTTAAGCGTTTTTGAGGACTAGAAATGTACATTTTCCTACTGAGATTTTAAATGTGCTGAATGGTGTTGATAGATACCAGTTTGCCACTCATCCTGCCTAATCAATAAAGTTAGTGGTGTGACAATCAGGGAGCTCCTGTTCTTCACAGAGCTTTCTGCAATGTCAAAGACCTTTTACTGTAAAGATCTCTGAGCAGTCCATCCGCAGACAGAGCTCTCAGCGAATTCACATCCTCAGTTTAGTCTATAACACAGGCTACCTTTAAAACTTCAAATTGCACAGTGGTTCTCTTTCCTCTGTTAAATATATGATTTAGGGTTTAAGATTGACATGAACTATCTCTTGGAAACTCAATATTTAAAAGTAAGCTGTTTCACTCCTCAGGGATGCAGGGATTTTTCATCAATCTACTTTGTTTCTTTTTATGTTTTTGTATTTAGACATAGGTGTTTTGTCAGTGTCTTATCTCTCATCATTCTAAGAGCCTTTAAAACTTGTGCTTCAAACAAGGATTGCAAAGCTTTCAATTAAACAGGATTCAGATGATTTTGGGATGAATGTATGTGCTTTTATAAAAATTGCCTGGAATAAGACACCTTATTAAGCATTTCTTTCCTTTTCTGTGTGTTTAATGCAAAAGTGGCTTCGTTTACCACCTTAACTCCAGCTAAACCTACCCTCTGAACTCGGAGAGTGACAACGTGACCAGCTACATCTGTGTGGTCCCATTTAAGGAGCTGGGTTTGGGATTGAGTGAAGAGCAGGTCTCCGAAGAGGAGGCACACAATCTGACTGATGGCTTCAGCTTGCCTGCACTCAAGGTAAGCTCTCCTTGAAGGACTTCATGCGTCCATGCAGGCTCCTGGTGAAAATCTTTCTGTTGTCATCAAGTCCTGTGGCTTCTATGTCCTAGCCTGTAGCAGCACACTGAATTGGGGGTAAGGTGTAATCAGTCAGCCTCTCATCATGTGTTTCTACGTTCATCGGCATTCAGGTGATTTCTTTTTGCATGTAGAGAAGGAGAAGTTACTCAATACAGCGTTGGGATTTTTTTCTGCAAATCATGGAAGTTCAAGTCAGTGTTCTATAATCAGCTTGATCAATCCCCTTAAACATGATTTTTTGCTCTCTGATTTCACCTGATCCCAGCTGAATAAAATAATTTCCAGATTTGTGCTTCTTTGTTTTTTTTATCTAATCTCTTGATATGAATAAAAAGAGAGACATCAGAAGACACAAATTAGTTGTAATTGCCAAAGGGAGTAGCTGCATTTAGTCACACTCAGGAGTAGAAATCATAAGCTTGGACCCCTGCTGCCATGAGCCAGTGTGGTTCTTTGATCTTTGAAAAACATTTAACCGAACATAGTGACAACCATATAATGACCTTTTTATCTATTTTGTTTTGAGGTATTAGGTTTTTTTTATTTGCACGAGTCAGTTGGAAGGAAGATCTAATTTGAATGGAAGCCTTCTGTACTCTAATGGTCCTCTGCCAAGGCAATTGCCTTTTAACATTGTTTTCTTAATGGAAAATTCCATTATTATATGACTTCTGTGTTTCTATGGGGTTGGCTTTTGTTGCATTTTTTTCTCTTAATTTATAGACCTTGGCTTCTTTTGTTCTGACAGTAAATGTTACCAGTAATAGTGATTAGTAAGCTTTGAGGCTTTGTCTAATTAGCTGTAAACTAAGAGCTACAATAAATAGGAGCTTTTGGGATTTTTTTTCTTGCATTTCATTAGCTGAAGTTCTAATTGCAACCATGTAAGCCTGCTAATTTACCCACGTCTTTTTAAGCACAAGAAGCCAGTCAGAGGTGCTCAAGCTTGTAAGCTAAGTCTTTGTTTACCTGCAATTTGCAGTAATTTAACTGAAATCTGTTTTATTTAAACTGGTTAGGGTGCTTTCTGGATACAGTTAAGCTCACAACAACTAGTAAATCTCAATTTATGGTAACTCATAACAGACAGCAATGTAGGCTGGGTGTGGTATAGCTGAAACAAGCTAAATTAATATAAATCAGTCCTAAGCAGATTCCTGTGTAGGTAATAAAATACTTTGATAACCTTGGGACATATTTGTGTGGTGAGCCTTGGGTGGATGTACAGTCCTCTTCAGTTTTTTTTTTACTTTGAGAGAACTTGTCTTTATACTAAAATGCAGGTCATGCTAAGCCATATGACAAATGTAGCATGTGCCTTTTGGCTACTTTGTCCTTGATGTAAAGCAATTTAAACAGTGAAAATTTTTCACTTAAGAAAAATATACCAGTTTAAGCTGAGGAGAGCCAGTTGGATATTATGTGGAAGTGTCAGCAAAAATCATCAGTAGTCATTGGCAGAGCGTGCTACTTGCAACCATAAATACATCTGGAATTTCCTTTTCTCTTGTGCCTTTTTTCAGGTAGGTTTTTTATTATTATTATTATTGGTTCCTGAAATCCACTATCTCTGTGTGCTACTTTTACATTGCCTGTGATTTATGTCTGGTGGAAGGGATTGGTCTACTTTTGTGCTTATTACAGCATGAGCTTTTGACTTTTTATCCAAGGCACCACACATTCAGGGACACTTGAGAGATTGCTGCCCATTTGTTTGCTTTGTATTTTTGCACCCAGCCAAATCAGTCTTGCATGTGCGTCCCAGATTAATTTCACGTCATTCATGTATTCTTTTTTTTTTTGGTGAGCATCTTTTGTAAATTGAGATTTTTTTTTTTTCCTTTGGGATACTTTATCAGTTTGCATCCAAGTGTTTTTGACACAGTGAGTAAATGTTTTGTCTTCCTTGGTCTGGAATGCTTGCGAACAAGTTTCAGTCTGCACCTCATAATCACCTACAGCTGATCCCTTTTAATAAGGGCCATTATTGCAGAGAAGAGTATCATAACCTTTCCTTTTCATTTTAGACATAAAAGGTTCTGTCATGGTCTACTGAGCAAACTTCTCTAAACTAAGAAAACAGTTCTTTTCATTTCACTGGAAGTGGAAGTTCTCAAGAAATTGGAATTGTGGGCTGCCTTGCTCCCAGATGAACTGGCCTCTTTAGTACCATATATAACATTGTGAAACAATTCATTTCTTAAAAGTGGTACTGGTGGAATTTCTTACTTTGACTGAGAAAAGAAATAAGTTAGCAGCTCAAGTTTCTTCAGATGCAGAATATTTTTTGTTGAAGTACAGTGCAGTTAGGCTCGTGTTTCAAGGTTGGGGCAATGCAGTAGTTATTAGATTGTAGAAATGACAGCTTGGCCTTATATAGGGAAGAATGTCTTTGCTCCCGCTGGAATTTTGGCAGCCCTTTATGAGATGTAGGGTATGTGAAGATTATAGCAAATAATGAAACTGGCTGATGAGAATATTAGGTTTTGGACTCTGACAACTTTCTGAGCATAATTGTGTTTAATATCCTTCATCAAGGAATTAACAGTCACCTGAGGTTCACAAGATCTGAACTTCACGTGCTCTGGAATACCCTTCAAAAACAGTTAGCAGATTTTTGCAGTCTTTCAAAGTTCCTGTTGCTGGCCAAGGAATGTTTTCCCATGGTGTATCCGTACATTTACTTTGGAGGCTGACTGTCTTCCCAGGTGCACAGAGCTAACCCGACCCTGTTTCGCAGGTCCTCTTTCAGCTCTGGGTAGGGCAGAGTTCAGAATTCTTCAGGAGGCTGGTGCTGCTGCTCTCCCCAGCCAACGCGTCCCCCAAGCCCTTGGTGTCCCCGGAGCGGCTGCCCCACCACATCCTGTGCGATGTGACCCAGGGCCTACCTCACACCCACGCGGCCTGCTTGGAGGAGCTCAAGAGGAGCTACGAGTTCTATCGCTACTTCGAAACTCAGCATCAGTCGGAGTGGCCAGCCAGGACCAAGCCGAAGTCCAGAGAGCTGAACAGTCTCCAGACAGCGGTACGCAGCCTGCAGCTTCATCTCAAGGCACTGCTCAATGAGTAAGTTTACACATGAATTAACAGAATACGCAGAAGGCTTTGGACTTGAAGTTCCTTGGGTTGTCAGCTTGCATCCCCAGTTAAAAGCCAAAAAAGCAGGTACAATACAGTCTTTGCAATCATAGCCGTATCTTTACACAGTATGGGCTCAAAGATCCTTGCTTTACTATGGAATCTGATATTTTTCCTGGGTATTCTCTGAGTATCTGGTGAAAATTTGAAGATGAGCAGTGCGCTAAGACTTTGCCTTGCGATTCTCACTCCCTTATAAAAAAGATGAAAACATCATTATCTTCCATTGATTTTGCAACATACCAAATGCTTTATAAGAACATTCAGCTCATAGTAGCTACCTAATAAATATCCTTAAAGATTTGTCCCTGCCTTGGTGAAACAGTTGAGACTCTCCTACTCCTTTAATCTTACATAAGAGAATTATTATAGCAAATGCAGGTGAACAATGTATTTTGATGTAGAAAAAATTATTTTAATTTTAAAATTTTGGGGCATCTTTGAGGAATTGACTGAGTTAGATCCTTAAAACTTGAAGAAAATAACGGTATATTACATTAAATACTTGAAAGAATGGTGTAGTCAAATATTTATCATTACTTACTGCTGTTGATCTCCTCATCACTTAGGGTAATAATTCTTGAGGATGAACTTGAAAAGCTTGTTAGCACTAAGGAGACACCCGAGTTGACAACAGAAGCCCATCAGGTTCTGGAAGAAAAACTGAAGTTTATTCAGCCTCATATCCAGGCAAGCAACAGCTGCTGGGAAGAAGCCATTTCTCAGGTGGAAAAAATGAGTGGAAGAAACCCAAATAAAAAAGGTAAATGTGAGAGATTAATTTAGCAACTAATGGGATACACTTCAGAGATGAAATGGTCAAACGGATCAAAGACAACGTTCAGCCTGTGTATCAGAATTTTAGCTGAAGGTCTTACAACCATACACTTTGAAAAACTATGTCCTTATGTCAGACTTCTTCACTGTAATGGCCTTGAAGCTTTTGTTTCACAAAAAATACAAACATGTTAACTCAGTCTGTTAGACCTGTGGATTCAGATGGTTACATTCTCAGGTGTAGACTGATCATGGCTTTTTGCCTTTGATTGGTGAGTCACCTGTGAAGGATTTTAACGACTCGCCCCCAAGATCTTCATTTATTTACTATGTTAAAATTATACCATTAATTGAAATGATAATGGCATTGTCATGAAACTTTTTTGACAGTCACATTTCCTGAAACATTTTAAATCGTGGAGGACACGTTGAGCATATAATACCCATTTACCTCCTCTCTCAGAGAGACTGAGCTAATCTTTGGTGTTCTTAAAAGTCTCAGTGAGCAGCATATCCCAACGTCTTGTTTGTTGTCCCTCTCCTTAGAGATCTGTACTGCCCATGCTGTTCTTGTGAAGCATAACCAGCTTCAATAATGGAAGTGCACTTAGGCTCTCCTGACATGGAATTGAACCTGCAGTTTCTAATCTTTCTTTTTTCCAGGAGCATTTTTACTGTCCTAGGAAGGCACAGCTCAGCATCTGAAAAATGCTGGTAATGGAGACTGCACTAGGAAAATTGGAGGGAACTTGGGGGTATCGGCAAATCACCTACAGAAGTCCAAATCTGAAGTGCACTATGCTCTTAATGATGAATGGGTGGAATATCCAGTAGATGGATAAATATTGCTGTGGGCCTAGAGGCAGGCAGGCCGACCTTCTTCATGCTTACATCAGAACTGGGAACACTGGGAGGCTTCTTGCAGGCTCTGTGCAGGTCCAGACATGGTATAAACAAACTCCTGTGCTTTGCCTGATAGTGCAGTCTTACAGCTTCCCCCTCAGTGCTGCATAAAACAGCCTGTGAGGATGTTAGATGTAGCCTGATACATTTGCATGTGCTGACCTGTTGTGTTTTGTTGATGCCGTCCACAACCTGCAGTTCCACGGATCTTTTTTCCCGTTTCCTTAAAAGTTCTTTCTAGACTACACACCATAGTATTTTTAGTTATTTTAGTTTTATTTTTACTTTGTGTATAGATTTCACAGCAGGCATTTTTATTATAACTTGCTTCCTTTTAAAGTTCAGTACAAAAATAACCTCGTGTGTGATCTAGAAGGAAGGGATTGTGTGGGAAATAAAAAATAAAATAATTCTTCACTTTTGCTCACTGGCTTTCCTGGAAATGTGCTGGGATTGAACCGCTATTTTGCAACAAGTTTACTGAACTACTCCACAGGAGCTGCTTTAAATTATGTTGGTCATTGAAAACTATTTTTATCTGACAACATTTGACTTTCCTGATATATTTCTGAGGCGTCCAGCTTCCGTGAGTTGACCTTTTCAAGCTGTACATGAAATCAAGTTCAATTCTTTTGCTGTCTTTCTACAAATTTTAACAGCTGGTCTGTCAGTCATGTTATGTAAATTCCTTCAATAAATTGTCTCTTTTTTTTTTTTTTTTAATACTTTCTGAAAGTTCTTTGGGAGAAGATCCCTTCCTGTTGAAATAATGTAGCAGCTCAGCACATCTTTTATGTTCATGCATTATTATCCAAAACTAAATCAGTCTTTTGACAAGAGCTGTTTCAAGAACCCCATGGGCTTAGAACATTGTGTGTAAGTGGAAGCCAAGCACTTTTGCTCCAATAGATGTTTAGTTCAACTAACTAGTTCAGCCAGTAGAGCATCTGTATAAAGAGGTGAGTCTCCTTTAGCAAGCACTACATGCTTTTTGCCATGAATCATTATGTGTCAGAGCTGGTTTGTTAAAGGTACCTTAAACAGCCAAAGCAAAGCCTTTCAGGGTAACAGACTGAAGAGTCACGCCCTCCTGTCAGCCTGTCGTTGGTGGTGACACCAGCAGGTATCAGATATTTTAGCATATGGTTCCTTCAGGGAATGCAGTTTGGCTTCTTCCTTTACAGGAGTTGGTGTATTTCTAGAATCAGGGCCTGCACTCACTGATCCTGTCAGGTACAGAGGAGAGCCTCAGAGCAAGTGGGGCTTTAGCACACTGAAGGTAATTCACATCTATCTGAATTCTTTGGGCAGTGATGGACCTATGTATCATTCATCTACATGCACATCTTTGCTCATTTCCTAGAACTTTCAGCTTCTTCTCTTTATTCTTTCACATTTTTTCATCACTGATAAAACTAATTTACCACTTAGACCCTCAGCAATTTAAGCATGTAGTGATCTACTGCTAATATTACACAATGGAATACCCTTTATGGCTGGTTACAGCATTGTATTAATGATCTTTGAAGCAATGGCCCTCAAACTGTTTAAATTCCATCCTTTTTCCTTTTAAACTGTCTCTATTTTTGCAAATGTATACAACTCTTTTAGATATTTATAAGAGCAAGGCCATAGTACTCTGCTGCAGTCTCACCATCCCTAAGTGTTCTGTGTATAGATTAGAAATGGAAAATAGAGTTAGGTGGGGCTCGGCCAGGTCATTTATCCCTTTTCCCTTCTCGGGGGTAAATTAGTATTTGTGAGTAATTGTTGTTTACCTGTTCCTAAAAGACTCTCTTTAGAGACATTTTACAGGCATCTATTCCAGCACTTAACTCCATTACCGGTAGAATGTTATTGCTGAATTAGAAGTACCTCTTACTGCAATTTAAAAGCAGTACTTCTGATCCACCCACAATGGAAATCCATTTCCTCTTGATGGCTCTTACATTCTTGAGGATGATTATTATGTTTCTTTCTGTCTTCTCTACATGACTCTCTATGCTTCAGCTTTTCCCTGATGACTATACTTTATTTAGTCCTCTGATCATTTCCAGTTTTCCTCTATACTCCCTCTAGTTGGCCCACTGTATTATTGAACAAAGGGGCCCCAGACTGGGCACTGTGTTCCATCCACAGCCAGATGGATCAGTGCTGGAGTAGAAATGTTATTTCATGTGTCTAACAGTCAGTGCTGATGCTTCTATGTCCTGGTTTGTAGTGTAGCTTTTTGCTTGCAGCAGAGTAGGGTTGATGGTGAGGCTCCTCACCTCTTTCTCCGTGGTGCTCCCCAGTCAGCTGGGATGTATTTGTGCACTTGGCTATTCCAAAGCATAAAAATTTGCAGTTGTTGTCACCAAACTGCCGGACCTGAAGTCCATTTCTACCTGGGTTGTCTCTCTGTTTTTCCAGTGTGATTTCTTATTCTAATGGTGCTCCTCAGTGTTCTTGCAGATTATCCCCATATCAGTAGATTTAATGAGATGCAACGCTTTTCTTTCACCCATTGGAAATATTAGAGAGTATTGGACTTGAGACAAATCCTAACTAAATGTATTCCGGTCTGAAAATGGTAACCATGCTGTGATGATCCAAGAGGCTGCTCTGTGCACCTAATAGCAACTTTTCCTGGCCTATGCATTTTGCTTATGAGAATGTCTTGACACCGTGTCAAAAGTCCTACTGAAAACAAAATGCAGAACATCTTTGGTTCTTTCTAAACATGAGGCCTGTTACTACATTGTAAAATTAACATCTATTTTCAACAAATCCACACTGGCTGTTACTTGTCTCCCTGCTACCTCACAAATACCTTCCTGTAAACTTTCAGTTATTTCTTCCAATATTTTCCAGTTATTTGAAGCTGTTTTAGCTATAATTTTAGTTTTTTTTTTAAACTTGCAAACCAAGTCTCTTCTCTGGTTTTGCTGATTTTGCTTGCCATCTGCAGGTTTTCAAAGCCTATAAAATTTCTGAGATTTGTTAGTGGAAGTGTTTCAGCACAAGTCCCATTGCACCTATCTTCTATCGAAACAGCGGAGTTATTTAAGTGCCTTCTAACAGTGTTTCAGTGTAACCTAACCAGCCTTCTCACCCTTTTCTTCATGTATGCAAATCCTTCTCACAAAAATACCTGGACCCTGCCTGAGTGAGTGAGAAACATCATTCAATTCTCAAATTTATTTTTTAAAATCCCTTTTCTTCTTTCCCCTAAAGGCAAAATTGAAGTTTCCTGTGACAACCTACAGCATACTACAGTACCTTTAACACAGCCTGCCATATACATAGAAAACAAAGATCCAATCCCTGAAGAGCAGGTAAAAAAAAAAAAAAAGGATAATTTAAAATGGTAATTGGGGGTTATTTGCTGTATCCATTTTTTTTTTCAGGTGCTTGTGCAGTGACCTTGTTGTCTTGCCGAGACAGACAAATAAATGGCCAGTGCCATTCCAAAATTGGACTTGTAGAAAAAAATCATGTATATTCCTTTTGCTGTTCCATGGGGAGGTACTCCGCATCCTGGAAAAAAGAACACTAGTATTCATTTCTCATAAATATCATTAGAAAGTGAGTGACTAAAGGAGAGCAGCAACACAAGTCAGAGTAATAAATAAAAAAGTGGGAATTGCTAAAAAGCAGTATATGAAATAGAATCCTATTTGCGTATTGCTGGATCAACTGACAGAGCTGCAAAAGTGACAAGCTTGAGCTCAAACCATCCTGCCTTCAATTTGCTTGGTTTCTGCATTTTTGGATACCTTTTTACTGTAACAGTAAACAATTTTGTATTGTTTGAGGAACTCCTGGGTGATGGTTGGGCTGTCTTGAAGAGAGGTGGGCCTCCTCCATCGCAGAACTGAGCAGCAGATGCATTCTGCAAGCACACTGAACACCCATGCTCTGCTCTGTCCCTACCTTGCTTCTCCCCCACATGTGTTCTCTGGATGTTTTTCCATGTCAAAAAGATGGGACTAATTACTGGTTATTTGTTAAAACATAAATGCTGCTCTGTTTTTTCCTGCTTGTGATCCAGTATATTTAAAATTGGAGGAGAAGCTTGCTATTCTCTTTATCCTCTTAATAAGGATTTACATAAGTTAGATTAGCAAGATGCCTGACTACCAAGAATTGGTTATGGTGTAAATTAAAAAAAAATAAACCCACATCAGCATTGCTTATTTCCACCTGTAGTTATGGAGAAATGGACTCCCATTTTCAAGGTATATCACTTGATCCTACTTGTGTGTGAAGGTAAATCTTGTTAACTTTCAATGAGTGGACTTGCTCCAAAATCATACAGATACTACCGGGAGCAGTGTCGGGTCCACTGGCTCTGCTCAAACAGGGCTCCATCCTGTCACTGTGGTTGGCTTGCGTTGACATCGCTTGATCGTGAATCAGATTGTAGGACTGAGTTCACCCNAGCATAAAGAGAGCTGTCAGGCTATAAACCATGCAGATTGAACTGACTTTCTTTCATGGCTTTCCAGTAAGTATGAATTTTTATCAGGGTGCATAAATAAATTACTTTTCAGAATTTAAAGAAACCACCAGAAACTATCCCAGACATACAAAAGTATATAGGTTAAAGTGAA
>VYZQ01032554.1:60000-100939 GCA_013400655.1 Mystacornis crossleyi | reverse complement strand
CTGAGACCTGGGAGGACATCTGGCATTCACCCCAGTGGTAATCTGAGCTTGATGTCCCCACAGCTCGGTTTGGGACAACCCCTTTCAGAGTGGACGTTTGCCTTTCTCCAAGAGGTCGTTTTGGGTGGACTGTGAAGGTCTGATGGGAGCCCTCTTATAGCTGTGCCTTGTGACAGTAGCTCTCTGTATTTGTATAAAGGTTATCCATTGAGGTCAAAAACCCCATGATGCTGAGGAGAATCTTTCTGTTGACTTTACTGGGTGTTGCTCCACCTCTGCAATGAAATCAGAAGTCAGAACCTGCAAAAATGTGCAGGTGAGATGCAGAAAGTCTGAAATTAGCCCTAGACAAAAAAAGGAGGGAAGAAAATAACAGTCCTGAACCAAATGAAATGTGACACAGGTGCCTTTCTGAAACTTTCTCTTCTGTTTATTTCCAAGTACTGTTTAAAGGGTGGTTCAGTATTACTGGACTTTTCATGGAGACAACACTTGCTCTGAAAAATTAATTTCCAGGTGATCCTCTTTAATTTATTTGTGATCACCAGGAAGGGAGGATATCCACTTTAGAGCAGCTGGCCTGAGAGAAATTCACAATGATGAGAAATCCTCTGGAGCTGGGAGTAAGACAGATCACAATGCTTCACTGCAAACCTCTGCACGGGCTGGATGTTGCCTTTCCTAGTCCAGCTCTTCCCTGCAGCTGGAATTCCTAAGGTGCAGTTTCTTGGCTAGGGCTAGATTGGTGTGCAGTGGAAGTTACTGAAGTTGAGGGATGCTCTGGATTTATTGAGATGACCAAAATCCAGCCATAAACCTCAGAACATTCTTCAAGACACAGAAATTGTTAAGCTCCTGCTGGTGTGGAGGAGAGCAGAGCATGAGAGGGGAGGAGTGAGAATTGCTCCATGGTCCTCCCTGAAGTCTGAACATCCCAAATCCGATAGAGCTCCACTCGCACTCGCCCGACTCCCTCCCATCGCTGCCGGGCTGAGCAAGTGTGGACAAACCCTGCCTGGAGCTGCTGCCAAGTCTTCTCCAGCTCTTTCCACCAGTTTGCCCAAGTGCTCGGGAGATAAGATTTGTCCTGCCCTGTTTTTGCAAAGGGATTTGGTGATTGCAAAACATGTCACGTTATTGACTGGAAGTTGTTACCATCTGGTGGCTGTTTCGATGGTCTGGTACCAATGAGTGGGTAATCCCCATCGAGTTTCTAGGGGACAGCTGCCCCCTCTCACTTTCTTCCTCGCGATTGCAGGCATCGTCACTGTGCCGGACACTAACTGGAATTCTTAGTTACAAGTGGCTGTGGAAGTGCTTCCCACAAGGAGTGGGGTAAGAGGAGGAAAAGCACCTTTCCAGCAGCTGTGTTGTGTTTAATGTGCAGAAAGGATCTGGGGTTTTTAGCAGTGTTATACAAGCTTTAAACACTCTTTAAAGAGGGAATCAAGGGACATGAGCTACAGTAGATGAAGTAAGAGGAATAAAAACACAGCTATCCCTTTGGCTTATTTCCTAACCCTCCCACAAGTCAATAGGTGCCTGCTGCAAAGTGCCCTGTCTTGTAAATGCATGCCCAGAAAACGCAGCTCAAATAAAAAAAAAGTCTAGTGCTTATTCAGAGTTGTGATCAGGTGGAAGTGTTCGTGGTTCTCACTGGTTTGGTGATATTCGAAATGTTATTCAAAATCATGCAAAGTTGGGCTCTGCACTTGGAGCCACGGAGATGGGGAGATTGGTGCTTCAGGGGATGTTCCCATGGCAGGGAGAGGGCTGGAACTTGTGTGGGATGGTAAATGCAGCTCAAATACAGCCTGAGAAGTGTCATAGTGTTCCACCTCAGAAATGCTGCCTTACCACCCCTTGTTCTGCTTTTCTCTCTGGTCCCTGTCTGTCCGTTCGTGGGGGTCATCACGACCCCACACAAGCCCTCAGTTTGGGTGGAGGGGCTTCTACTCACACGGAGGTCTCCAAAGGACACGTTTTCTGAAAGCCAAGGCGCACCCTGAGTGCAGAGGTTACCGAAGCTTGTTTAAAGTGAAGCACGTGCTCTGCTGTGGTGGGGTTGAGCATCCCCGGAGACCTCAATTTCTGAGAGTGGGTTTGGGGTCAGCTCCTTTTGCCCTACCATGTCTCCTGTCTGAGGCCTTGAGCAGTTTGCGTCTGGCTTGGACTTCCTCGCTGGCGAGTCACCCGCGATTGCAGGTGGTTATTTACTCGTGTGCGGTTCCTCCTATCTCCCTCCTTATCTCGGCTGTCTGCACTGACTTCAGGCTGCTCTTAAATCTGTGAGGAGCAGTGGTGGCTGTGGTGGTGATGTGGTGTGAGCTTGGTTTGAGCTCAAGTCGGCAAGGAGCAATATCTCAGCCTGTTGGAAGCTCCTCACGGTATCGATGTGTGTGATGGGCTTTCCTTAACAGCAAAACACGACATTAAACACAATTATAACGAACATTTAAAGACTGGCTGGCTGGGGAGAGGGGGGAAAAGAACCTGAAAGCATTCTTTTGCTCAGTTGTGGAGCAGGTTGGGGGTTTTGAGGCCAAAGAGGAAGGTAGGCTTCATCCTCATGATGGACCATATGTTTTGTTACCCTGCTGGCTCGATCCATCAGGAGCCCCGCAGAAGCCCCCGCCTTGGCCACAGATGTGAGCGTGGAGCAGCAGCACTGAATCACCTGTCATCCCGTACGGCTGGGGTGAAAGGGGTAGCTATTTACATAAATTATTGGAGAGCAGTAAATATTATTTCATGATATCACATCAAGATTAACTTAATCAAACCTGATATTAAGAGGCAGGATGATTTGCTTTTAGCTGAAGACACAGTTAAAGAAGGTGCTTGAGGGTAAAGGAGAGTGCCTACTTAGGAAGATGTTTATCACACAATGGGTGATAACGGGTTGGGAAGCTTATAGCCGAGATCTTAACTCCTTTGTGGATTTTGTAGCTACAACTCTCCTAATTTCAGCAGCTGTTGCAGTCTCAGGAAGGAGAGCGTGAATGAAATGTAGTAGTGGGGTTTTTTTTTCATGGGCTTTGGCTGGAAGGGAGAGCTATCTTAATATTTTAAATGCCTATTTCTCATTTCAAAGATTTCTGGGAGATTGTCTCAGCAAATTTTGTCCAGAGTAAAGCCAAAACATTTAACTCTTCCCAGCTGGGCTGGGAATCTGTCTGGCCTCAGCAATGCTGTTGGGTCCAGGCTGTGCTTTTTGTTGCCTGGAGTCTTTGGAGGGCTAAAGAGGTTGCAACCTCCCCTTCTCACTGCTGCTTTTCCCTTGGCCAATAGATCCATGCCTGCTGAATGAAGCAATGGAATCACAGAATGTCCTGGGATGGAATGTCATTTGTTTGCGAGGAATGGGTTCATCTGCTAGAACCCTGGAAGTCAATGCCTTGAGTTCCCCAGTGTACCCATAGCATATGAATCATGTGTTTCCAGTGATTTAAGTGGAAGCTCAGTGTGCATTAGTTGTCTGAGAGAGCAGATCCCGTGTTGCTTTATTGCCTCCAGAGCTGGCTGCAAGGGGATTACTCTTACACAGCTCCTTAAACAATTTTTTGGTGTAATTTTTATAGAAAAGCCAAAGCTGACCCATTTGAGGGCAGTCCCTAAGTGAGTCCCTGCTCTCTTTGTTTTTGAGGAAGGCTGAGATTTCTCTCAATTTCATATTTTTTAATCAAAACCTGAATTATCAGTTGAGGGGGGTGGGAGCTAAAAATGGAGAATCTTGGACAAGCCTGAACTGCGTCTCTTTGTGCAAAGTGCACAGTCTTTGATTCCAGACAGCGCCGACACCAGCTGGAGGAGCTGGGAAAGGTTCAAGACGTGCTCAGCGCATTCCAGGATTAGACCCATTGTTTAGGTAATAACACTCAATCTCACAAGCCCATCTTTATTTTGCATCCAGCCTTTCCACATGAAAGCTGTAAGGGCTTTATTTTTTCCTTAGCTCTTTCCCTGTCCTTGCATTCCGGGTGTTTTCACAACCTGCTGTGCAAGGGTGGCTCCTCTCCCTCAGGTCTCAGGTGACAGAGAGCAGAATTTGGCCCGGGGTAGTAATAAACTACTAAAAAAAGGAATAAATATAAAAATCTTAATTATTTCATGTTTGTTTAGTTCAAGTGAGGCACAGCACTGGTTCTTCAGCAGCCGCCTGTGGGATGCTCAGGCCTTGTCAGTGCATCTATCCCTGCTTTCAGTGCCCGAGTGATACAAGTGTCTGCTGCCACTCGACAGGTGATGCTCTGCTGGCCATTTCTAACAACTCCCACCTGCTCAGGTTTGCAGAAGCAAGTTTGAAATGCCTGGCCATGAGAAGAACAGCCCTAGCACTGCTTTGTAGCCACAGTGTTTCCCTCTCTGGCTTCTTCAGGAAGCTGTGGATCGTTGATTCCAGAGAATTGTAGAATGGTTTGGGTTGGAAGGGGCTTTAAAGATCATCCAGTTCAATCCCCCTGCCAGGGGGGACAACACCTTCTTTTAAGGACTGGTCACCTCTTAATCTTACACATTTAAGCCCGACTTTGCCAAGGCTAAAAGCTGTAGGATTTTATTTATTTATTTAGAATAACTATAGGTACTCATATCCTTTTCCCAGTCTTGAAGATGTTTGTAGGTAGAGCTGTTAGATCTTCCTGTAATGATATTCAAGCAGCAATGCAGCTTTGATAATGAGGAGATGGTGGTGAAACTAAGACTTGTGATGTCCTTCCCAGGTCAGGGGGTGGGCAGCACTTTCCCCTGAGCACAGGTCTGGAGCTTTCAGAGGGGCTGGACCCTTGTTTTGGGGAGGCCCTTCTCTGACAGACCCTGTGCACCTGCCTCGTGGTTGGGTGTCCCTGCTTGGTCAGGCAGGCTATTCAAGCTTGTCCACTGCTGCTTTCATGCTACATTAACACTGGTTTTATGTTTCTGCATCAGCTTTTAGTACCACAGTTTTCCGATTTGATGCCAGATGTCCTCTGTTCCCAGTAATTAGCAAGGAAACCTGTTACAGAAGTGAAGTTTTCCACGTGTTGCTGTTTCTTTCCTGCTGCGTGGGAGAACTTTTCTATCTCAGCTGTGTGAACTTTGCCCAAAACTGCAGCTCCTGGAAGTGCCCCTTTCTGGCAGGTAGCTCAAGGGGGAGTGGGGTGACAGCCACATTTTTCATGCCAAGCTGGATTTTGTCCTCTTCAGCATTTGGTTGTACTTGCTTTGCTCGGACAACTTCTGTCAGCGGCAGGAGAGATGGGATTTGGGCTCAGCTTGTGCTGAAGGAGAAGCTAGTGAACCAAGTGGCTTGATCACAGCACTGGAGATGGAATTAATTATTATAAACCCTGATAATCTTGCTTAGATTATATTCTCTTTTCATCAGGAGTAGCCTTAGCAGTAGCTTTAGCTGTGGTCAAAACCTGATTTGTCATGGAAGCAAAAACTGAGGCAGTCACTTTTTTTCCTTTGCATCTCAGTGCTTTTGGGCCTAGGAGCACCTGAGTAACTATTTTAAAGAAAAGATTTTTGGTGAAACACGGATAAGACCTCAGAGACTTTAATTGCTCCTGTGAGAAGCCAGCCCAGGTGAACTAAAATTAACTGGGGCTGTGGGTGCCGAGCCCTTGGGAGCCAGGGAGAGAACACCTCCTCTGGGGATGGATGGGGAAGCAAGTATGGGAATGAAGTGAAATGGGTGTTGTTGGTGCAATATTGCTTAATATTTCTGCTTTGCAATCACAAAAGGATTTCGTGGAGACCTCAGCCAGTGAGATAAATGTGGGCTTGGCAAGGCCTTACCTGGGGAACAGTCAAGTGGTGCAGATCGAAGCATCTCGTCTCTGCCTCAGCTCAGCCCACCTTACCTGTGGGTAAGGCATTTGCTGGAGACTCGGGCTTAATTCTTGGCTCTAGTTGAGGCTTTGGGACATCTGGAAGTTTTAATCTGGAGTTTTAACCCAGATATAGCTCGATCCCTGAGAGGATTGTACAGATAAACTCATTAATGTTTGTGGAATACTTAGGAGCCACTTAAGCATATCAATAACTTCAGAGTGTTATTGCTGCATGGACTTTGATTAAATCCCTTTGTGTCAGATCTCCTCCTAAACATTTTCATCAAAAGCCTGTGGTTTTTGTAAGAGTGTATTTTTTTTAAAGATTTGTTTTGTTTGTTGAATGTGGATTTCAATTCCAAGTTTGCGCAACCTGAAGCAGTCCTGGAGCTGCTTGGGAATGTTCAAAGCTTTTCCAGGCTTATTTCTTTAGTCAGGAATATTGTAGTGAATTGCAAGCTCGAGCTGCAGAGAGCTTTAGCGAATCTTAATTTTGCCTGTGGCAGTTCCTGTAGGTCTCCGCACGTGCAGCCCTGGTGGGGTCAGATCCAGCCTCCTCCTGACCAGGATGTGGGAATGATCTGATGGGACTTTTCAAGGCAAGAGTTGGGCAAACCCATGTGGAAACGCTTCTGTTCCTTTGGCTATGACTAGGCTGAAACTGGGAAGTGCTTGCCCGATGCTCAGGACAGGCGAACGTTGAGATTTTGATGTAATCCTAGACCTCAGGCATGAAACTCAGCTTGACCTTTCCTGTCGGGTGCTTTTGTGCAATCCTGCTGGACATTTAGCAACGAGAAAGGAAGCAGAGGAAGGATATCGGTTCAACCATATGTCAGTGCTGGGATGTGAAGTGACAGGGAGAGGAAGGGCTGAGATGTGGGTGGAGGCACTGGGTCAAATAAGAGCCTTTATGGAGGGGGACTGGGGGGCTCGGGGGACTGATATTCTTGCCGGAGGTCACCAGTTCAAATCCAGCTTGTGGAAGTAGTGACCAAAAAATTGTAATTAATTAATGAACTTCTCGCTGTGCCCGCTGAGCATCCTTCTCCTGTGGTCCTCCCCAGCCTGATCACGGGTCATAAAACTTTTTGCCACGAGTGGTCCCTTTTGGCAGATTAACGAAGGGTTTAATGGCTCTGCTGGGGGTGGTAAGAGGTTTGTCTTGTCCCTAAAAGCCAGCTCTTAGGGAAGGTTATCCTGCCTTCAGGAAATGTGGATTTTGAGCTCTGAACTGGAGTTTGTACTGACGGATCATAGACAACAGACCAAAGCCAGCGCTGGGATGAAGATGGCACTGTCCCTGATGCAGTCATGGGCAGTTCTCACCCTGTTCCTCAGAGAGATGCAGTTTTTCTGGTTGGGTTTTCTCAGCAAAAGCCAGGGCACAGAGCTGCTGCTGGTCTGAACGCCCGGGACTGAGCTGGATCACAGCAGCCTCTCCCAGCATCTTCTGGCCCGGGGAGGTGGACGCTAGGATTTGAACAGATTTGCACTGCAGATTTATTTGTTTTCCTGCCAGAAACCAGAACCTCTGGCTCTGGGCTCGTTTACTTCAGGCTTGCATTAACTTTAGAGTTTGATGGCTCTGGCACCGAGCTCGAGCTCGCAAAATCCACCAACAGCGTGACATTAATTCTCTTTCAGCAGCGTAAGAAGCATGACTGAAAATAGATGCCAATTTAAAAATAATATTTCAGGGCTTGCTCGGTGCCAAATCAGACCTTTGGCCATTTATAGTATCTGTCTTTCTGGCAGAGACTGGCTTCTGATGCTTCACATCAAGATCTGGTGTTCAGTCAAGTAGGGCATAAGGAAATGTATTGCTGAAAAGGACACAAAAGAGGGGAAAAAAATAAAAACCCTCAAAGGTCCCCCAGACAGCTCTTCTCCCCCATCCTGCAAAGCAATCCAGTATTGGAGATGGTCTTGCAAGTCTTTGCCAGTGAATAGTTGCTGCCTATTTAAAGGGAACTGCTTTTATTGAATAAAGCTAACTTAAACGTGTGAATTCTTGTAAGTTTGTATGTGGAAATTTGTGAACCAGAAACAGCTAGGAACAGTTTTTGCAAGGAAAACCTTAAGTTTCAGTAATTTACAACAGGACTTTGCTATAACTTCAAGTCAGTTTAGTAGCTGCCTGTGATGTTTTTTGGGAGGCTGGATGGCAGAGGGAGACCCTACAGAAGCTTTACTTTTTTTTTTTTTATGAAAGAGTTGCAGCTCCACCTGGCATTTATCTGGCCTGAGAAATGAGATGGGTGCGTTGATCTCCTCTCCCTGCATTTGTTTTTAGGCAGGAGGACAGATCCACTCGTGTGAATCAGCCAGTGCAAGCAGATCCCAGCATGCTTGGGGTCTCCAATGGGACATCCCTTTCTTAGCAATGAAAAGATGTCCCTAAATACTTTGTTTAAAAAACACTTTTCTGTTTAGAATTTAGTGGAGCACATGATACTGTTTATTATTGTTATGTTGGACAACAACAACAGCCATGAAACAGTTTGAAAAGTATCAAGCAGGATCTCTGGACAAAAGGGTGGATTAGGATAAAAGGTAACTTGCAATTGTTAATTTTTGTTATGTGAGTGTGGCGAGTTATTACCAGCCCTGCTGGGGAGAAGGGAAACTGAGGAACGGTACAGTGAAGTGATGAGTCCAAAATCTTGAGTTGCTGCCAAAAAATGAGACCGAGTTTTTTTGGTAACTGGCCTCAGTCTGGGAGACCAACCCATGTAGGAACTACAGGTCAACACCAACCTCTGCAAGCAAAACCTGCATTTCTGTGACATTAAATCAGGGTGGGTGGGGGTGTTGATGTGCATGAAAACCTAAGCAAAGCATCCCCTCCCCGTCTTGGGAAGCTCCCCCCAAAGCAGCTTCAGGGTGGGCTGTGGGGGCTCTCGGGGCTGTGGTCAGCCCCGGTGTGGGATGGGAGCAGAAGAGAGCAGGACTCAGCACTTCCTTTTTCTTAGCACAGGGCTGTGACTGAGACGAGGCAGGCACTCTCCCTTCCCAAATTTTCTTTCTAAATTCAGGTTGGAGTCACGTGGGAATTTTTTTATTTTATTTTTTTCTAACTGGCAGCAGAAGTCGGGGGTGCCATGCAAATGGTAAAGGGGGTTTATGGATTGGGGGAATATCATTATTATGGATTATCTTCTTGCCCAAGAAAGGGAAAGCTGGATCATGTGGGTCATAGGTCGGGGTGCAAGGAGCTGGCTTGTTGTTAAAAGCAGTCTCGATCTGTAAAGAGGGGACTTTCAGGTGCTGTCTGTCCAGGGCAGTTTCATTCTGAATCAAATTCTACCGAAACTGTGAAGTTCTGGGCTCGCAGCCGTGGGAACTTGTGTGGGTCTCCTTCCAGGAGATTCCCGCTCAGGTACATGCCGACTGTGTTTTGGGGGTTTTAAGGAGAAACCCTTTTAACCTGCTGCTCCTTCAGTAATTCAGGCAGAGGTGGCTTCCTCCAATAAAATCATCAGGAGGAATGCTTTGGGATCTTGTCTCATCCTCCCTCCTTCCCCTGCAGCCAGTGCTGGCAGATCTCAGGTGGGGGAAAAGGGGGAGCAAATGTGGTGGTGGGGGGATTTGTTTGTCAGGAAGCATCCTTAATGCTCCAAATACCTCTGCTCTGCTCTTTCTGGGGTTTTGGGCTGGCTCTGGATGCTGATTAAGGAACTCTCATAAGAGCTCCCCGGTGTGGGATGCTCAGGCACGTCGAGCGATGCTGTTTGCGAGATGTGGGCGTCTGAAACATCCCATCGGTGGAAGCTTTCCCGGGCTGGGGAAGCTGTGAACAAAGAGGGGCTGGAAGGTCTCCTTAGCAGGAGAACAGCCTTCTTATGGACCCTTTTTGTGCTTGGGAACATCCTAGGAATTAGGAACAGACTTTTCAGGAGATGGGATAATGCCCTAACTCTTGCAGCAAACCAAGTGTACCTAAACTAAAAAAACAAACCAAACCAACAACAATAACCCACAAAAAACCCTCAAACAAAACAACCTACCAGAAAACCCCTCTACCTCACTGGCAGAGAGGTCCTCATTGTTCTTTCTTTCACCTTCAATTTTTTTGCGGTCCATTTTGAAGCCAAAAAGCCAAATTTGGGGATGCTGCCACAAAGCTCCTGTTTTTTTTCCTGCACATTTGGGCACCCCCTGGTATTTTCCTCCTTATTTCACTTTTAATTTCACTGCATTAACCCCTTCCAGGGGCCTATGTTACTGTGGCAGAGAAATTGAGTTTAAAGCAGCCCTCCAAAATACAGTGCTAAGGCGTGTCCTGTAGGAGTGCTGGTCCTGAGCCCACTCCAGTCCTGGGAGGATTGTGGAAGCAGGAGCAGATAACCACACTCATTCCCTGTCCTCAGGAGCACCTTGATATCAGGGAGACTGTGGGAAACAGGGCTGCTCCAGAGATGAGAGGTGGGACCTCAGAGTCTGAACTTCTGGCTGTGTATTTTTTATTTATATGCACATCAAAAAGCCCCATAAACCCTTTTAAAAAACACCTATTTATAAGATGACCAAACCCTGTGTGTTTAGTGACCTTTGAAAAGAATTTTTTTTTAAAATTTAAACCCAGCCCCTGGGTTCATCTGTCTGAGTTTCACTTCTACCTCCTCTCTCTCATTTCCCCTTTACCTACCCACTTGGTACTTTTCCTGGCCACCCCAGCTAGGGCCTGGCTGGATTAATACCAGCCTGATGGATAGCTTGGAAGTGGTCACTTCCAAGGGCTCCGAGGGCACTGCAGAGGAGCTCACCCTCAACAGCTCCCACCCAGGCAAGGTGAAACCCAGCAGACAAAGGGATCCAAGTATTTATGCAAATATTGGTGCTGGCCATGCAAAATAATTTAAATTTTACTTACCCTGCTTGAAAAGAATATTTTGTTGTTTGTTTTGGGATGCTGCAATAAGCCCGGGATGTTTTTACAGTGGCATGTGTGTATTTTACAAACTTTTTAGCAAAAAAATTTGTTGTGCTTTTGATAGGTTGAAAATATATTATGGAACAAAATGGAAATCCCAAGCACTGTATGCTTTGCTTCCCAGGTGNGGGAGGGGGGGAAAAAAAAAAGGGTGGATTAATGTGAACTTTAATACTGAAGCAGTGTGTGTTTACTGCTGGTGACCACAAGACATAAATCTTGCG
Source organism: Mystacornis crossleyi (assembly GCA_013400655.1). Lineage (NCBI taxonomy): Eukaryota > Metazoa > Chordata > Aves > Passeriformes > Timaliidae > Mystacornis > Mystacornis crossleyi. The sequence continues at coordinate 89,963 of VYZQ01032554.1, read as the reverse complement.
AGCACAATGTACAATGCGAGGCAGCCCCCAGGNATTCACTGGGTGGGTTTTTTTTAATTTTTCCAGTTTTTGTAGAAATTAATTTGGCATCTTCATTAAAACCAGCGCACTTATTAACTCAACACAGAGTTTCAAAAGTTTTTTTTATGAGTAAAAATATTTATCATGGGGAGTTGTGTGTGTGTGTAAAATAGGAATTATTATTTTACTTTTAATGCATTTGTATAAAGAAATATAATACAGATGTGTCTGTGAGGGGGGAAAAAAAGCTTTCTGTTTTTAATCATGGTATGTCTCATTCTGATATATGACTGTAGAACTTGGGAAAAAACCCAACCAAAAACTGTTTAATAGTATCTTTTTGTATTTCTTTTACAGTGTAAATGCAATGTTTGTAATAACGTATTGCACGGAGATGAGTTATAACAAAAAGCTCACATCAGCAGCCCAAAACCTCCGAGCAACGCATCAAACCAGAGCCAGCATCCAAACAAAATTAGAGGGGGAAAAAACCACAGGGGAAGGTAAACCCTATAGCAGGGAGGAAAAACAAAAGTGATTAGTTAAAGTCCTGCCTCGCCACTGTTTGCCTTGCAAAGAGGGAGGCTGATTTAAAGGAGGAGGGGAGGGGGGGAAAAAAAAAAGGGTGGATTAATGTGAACTTTAATACTGAAGCAGTGTGTGTTTACTGCTGGTGACCACAAGACATAAATCTTGCGAGCACAATGTACAATGCGAGGCAGCCCCCAGGTTTTTTTTTTCTCTCTCTCTCCTTTTTTTTTTCCTCCAGCCTCAATTTGTGTGCAAGTGTGTGTTAAGTGCCGTTGAAAAATAGTGACCTTTAATAAAGGATCGTATCCTGAGACTATTTTCCCAGACACACAGTGACCTTTCAAACCAGACTGGGGTGAGGGGGTGTGGGGTTTGGACTTTGAACCGGCCAGTTCCCGCTGCGTGCCTCTGTTTGCCAGGCTACTTTTTATTGTGTGGCCGGGGAGCGCTGGCTATGCAAAGCAGGCTGAGCTGCCAGCCTCAACCTTTGCAAATCAATTTGTCTGCACCCGAGTGAAAGATGCTGCGACGGGGACAGACTGCGGCGCTTTGTGCCACCGGCGCTTGTGGCACTCCTGGAGAGCCCTCCCAAAACATCACGTGCCTCTATTTTTATTTCTTATCTCAGTATTTTATTGTTTTATTTATGTTTTTTAAACTTATTTTCTCCCCCTGTAATCCTGGAGGCGTTGCCACAGGGGAAAAAAAAAAAGTGGGTTCCTCTCCCTGGACATCCCCCAAAACCACAGGGGTGGCACTAGGAGACCTCTCCAACTTTCCATCCTGTTGGAGAGGGTAAACCCCAGCCCATCACTCATGCAGCATTCTCTACGTAAATGCAAACACTTCCTAAGGGTTAATGTTATTGATTTCCCTGGGCTCCGCATTAATCAGTACCTAAAAACGCCAGGAAAAGACAGAGAAACACAATTACTTCAGGTCCTCTGAATTTCAGCTTCTCCAGGTGGCCCCTCCCAAAGAAATGGCAATCCCGTGCTTTTTGTGAAGCTGGATCGATTCCTGCACGAGCAATTAATCACTCCATACTCCTCAGGAGCTGGGGAGCAAAGGACAGGGGTCCCTCCATGGGGAGCCCCCAGGACCCCTCTGGGATGTCACTGGAGCTCCGTTCTCTCTGTCCTCGTCTCATTGAGCTGACCTGTGAAATTGATAGTTGGGCTCCTTTGGCATTCCTCGTGGGGACTCCCGGTCATCAAACTCATTCTGGGCTTTGTTTCTGTGTGTGTTTTGTGAGCTTCCGTTCTTAGAGCAGCCCCAAGGAATCAGGTGTGCTCCCAAAAGTTTTATCCTCTTGAGCTCCACGTTTTAATCCTCCCCGGATGCTTTTTGGTCATTGTTTGCCTTGTCGCCTTGTACTTCTGGAGTCACAGCCAGGCTGCCAAGGGTCATCCTTGCTCAATCTGGGTTTTGATATCAGGCTTTGATTTGTTTATTTATTTATTAATTGTTTTTGAACATTTTACTCTGATTTTATTTTCACTCTTATTTCCCTGAGTGTTGGGTTAACAACTTCTCCAGCTGGTGCTACAGCAAGTGGTCCAAGGCCATGAGTGTATGGGGCAGGTCAGAGAGAGGGGATGGAGCACGTTGTTTCCCCCACAATTCCAGCTCCTGTAGGAGCTCTTATTCCCAGGGGAAGATGGGGCAGCTCCATCCTTATCTGGTGGGGAGAACCCATCCCGCCCTCGTGCAGCTCTGACAGGGCTGTGAATGCACCTCCCGGAGGGGGAGAGGGAGGAGCAGGGATCTGGATTACTTACTTTTAGAAAGGCCATAAAAATGAAAGAGGAGGGAAGAATTTACTGGAGTCGAGATGGGAGGTAATTATGGTCTGGATAGAGATTTGGGCAGCAGCGGGGTCAAGGTGAGGATGGGCTCCTGTCAGTGAACCAGAGGTGGTGACAGGTGGATTTATGGGCATGGGAGACAGGCGGGAAAGAAAGCTGGAGTGTCAAGGATGGTTCCAAGGTTCCTGGCCTCGGGAGAAGGTTGGAGTCAAGGAGAACACCAACAGAGTGTTGGCACACAGGGCATTTTATATTTTTTTCAGTTATTATCAATAGTAGAGGTGGAGGGAAAGGCCATTTTGCCGTAACACTGAAGTGGAGGGAGTTTACAAGTAGTGATAGACAGTGTGATGGGTTGTAGAGAACTGGGTGGGTCCCACGAGGAATTATTGAGATGTCCAGGGTTTGATATTTCATCTAGGCTGGGCCTCTTATAAAGTTTTCAGTAGGTGAGCTGGAGATGGGAGGCAGTCACCCACCAGCCCCTCTTGTGTGTTTGCCGGGCAGGACGATCCCTGCTCCTGGGCTGCCCCTGGCAGGAGGGACCCCAGGCTGTGGCTAATGCACTGCTGGGCCACTCTCGTTCTCCCTTTATCCCTGTCTGTATTGGGAGGCTTCGGGGTGGCACTGGGTTTTTGAGCACTTACTCCAAGACCTTATTCATACAGAGAATTCATACTTTATTCATACCCGGTTTATTCATAGCACTCTGTCTCGTTAGCCCTCTGATTCAAGGCATACACAAGGCTATGAAAGGGGGGTTAGCAAGTGGATGTGTGCTCCGAATGCTAATGGCACCTGCTTTATTTTGGTGTCCTTCCCGACCACTATATGGTGGATCAGCATGCCCAGGTCTCGTGCGGGAGTGGGCCACGGATGAATGGCAGCTTTGATTCAGGCCAGCCTAAGGAAGCCACCAGAAACACTGGCTGTGGGCAGACGGTGTCTTGATAGTTGGGATAAAGTTTTTTTTTTCTCCTTCCTGTAGTGAAAAATGTTTCTGTAAGTGAGGGAAGAAATTAACTTGTTAAAATTTTATGTGTAAACCACTGGCTTTTGGGGTTAAAAAAAACCTAGCAAAGCCGGGCATTTCTTTTGTCTTCAACTTTCCCTTCTCTCTCTTCTGTGAGGGACTTGCTTCTCCTGTGGAACACCTCAGTTTCCTTTACCTGTGTGAATAACTGGAGTCACTCTTGGTGGAACATCCAAACACCTTCACAAACCTTTCAAGCCTCACCTGTGGAAGCTTATGTGCAAACACTTTAATTCTTGTTTAAAATTAAGCCTTTGTGTCTACCTGAGGCATTCCCTGGCCGTAGAAGAGCAGCTTCTGTCCCCTCATCCTAAAACCTGGCAGCATCCTGGATGGAAAGGGCTGGCTTGGTGCCACGAGATGCCCTCAACACAGCCACTGTAGCTGGAAAGCTGCTGTTCCCACGTTTTCTGCATCTGATGCCTTGCATGCTCTTAGCCAGCACGATTTGGGGGTAATTTTACTTCTTTCCAGTTTTAGTAAACGAACCAATATTTGGATAAGTGGAATAAACATGGTTTTCTGGTAATAGGGGCTTGCAGGGGCTGAAAAAGCTTTTGAGACAGAGAAGGGTCTCTGGTCTGGCTGCTGAACTGAGCTGGGACAGGTGCCTTAAGGGAAAGAGGGTTTTAATGGATATAGGGTCTAATGTCTCCGGCTAAACTGAATGGATTCACTCAGGGAGAGCTGGTGGGAAGTGGTGATGAGAACACCTGATTGTGAAAAATAAGAAATTTGTACCCTTTTCTTTTGAGAACTTGCTCAAGAGCATCTTATCCCTGTGAATATTTGGATATAACCTTTGATGCCACTTTGAGTTCCTTGAATGCTTTGCCTCATTCTTGGAGGGGGGACACTTTAAAAAAAGATTTCAAACTAGTCTTTATCAGTCCCATTTTTTCATATGTTCACCTGGACATCTTTCTTTTTCTGCATCCTTTTACCTATCTTGAACAGGTTTCTTGCCTTCCTGGAATTTCTGGAAAGCCTCTCTTCTGTATATGTGTAGGCACACACAGAAGTTCTTGGATATCAGTTTACTTGGTTCAACACGAGCCACACGGTATTTTTCCAGAGTCTGCTTTTTTTCCCCTTTTTAATTTAGATTAAGTCAGCTGTTGATGGGTGGGGAGGCTACATGGCTATCTAAATAATTACAGTTCCTTTTTAGAAGCATTGAAAATCATTAGAACTAAACTTCTAGGATAATTTTGAACATCCTCAGAAATAGGAATTTTTTATTCTTCTGGGAGGATTTGAAGCAACTCTGCTTAGATGGTGTCCCTGCCCCATGGCAGGGGGAGTGGAGCTAGATGATATTTAAGGTGCCTTTCAACCAAACCCATCCTAGGATTCTTGGGCTTGGTACTTAAGGGCATCTGTCTCAGAATCTGCTGAATTAACTGCGCAGGAAGGGGAGTTTTAATCATCCTCCTCATGTTAGTCATGGGTGCTGAGGATTGAAACCCTTCGGTTTTCACCCGTTACCACCTGGCTGGAGATGCAATTTCTGCGCTGCTCAGAGCACCTCACACTTTCTGCTCGGGCCCCACGGACCTGGGTAGTTGAGTGTCTCAGCAGGGCGATGGCTCAGAGTCTGCGGGGTGAGAAACAGCAGCATTTTCACTCTTAAACTTCCCCCTGTCCACACTTGGCTGCCTCTGCAGGTGTGTCCTCCAGCTGTGAAATGGACTTGAACGTTCCCCACGCTGTGAAAGATGCTGGGTTAGACCAGCGTGGCCAGTGGGGCAGAGCAAAGGGTGTGAGTGGACCCTGCCCTTTCCTCCCCATGTCCCCTCAGTGACCTTTCCCCCTCCTCCTCCTCCTCGCCATGGCAGCAGATCTTTCTGCAAGCAGTGTCAGGTCTCCTGGCTCTCTCAGCTCAGTGAAATCTGTGTTTCCTAAATGCATTTAAATGCATTTCCCCCAAAGCCAGGAGGCAAGGTTGGGCAGAGGTTTGACACCTCCAGCACCTCACTTCAAACCCTGGGTAAATCTATTAAATGTCTCAGTGAAATCTGTCAGCCTTTCTTTTTTTTCTTTTTTTTTTTCCTTTTTTTTTTAAGAAAAAGCAAAGAAGAAAAAGTTGCCTAAATGCCCCTTTTCTTCCCAGCTCAGTCCTCGGGGAATACAAGGAGTTAACGCTGGTATTTATAGCAACAAGCCAAGCTAATAACCACTGTGGAGCTGGGAGGGTGGCTGGGAGGTTATCAGCAAACACGGGACTGAAAAAAAGTTGGGTTTTGAAGAATTAAAGAGCTCTGGATCCCCTCCCCTCCCAGCCCAAAGTGTGGGACCACTGCGGTGGTTGGTACAGAAATGAAAGGTATTACAGGAGAGTCATTGTGTGACCGGGGCCGGGGAAATGTGTCTGCCTGTCTCTTTTTCTTTCTTTCTCTCTCTCTAACTTCCTGGTCGGTCAGGCCGGGGCTGACAAAGGGGAACCAGTCGTGTCCAGACACATTGCAGACTTCTGGCAAAATAGCCCAAGCTCACGAAAATTTACACATTTCCTGGCGCCCGGCCAGGCGGTACTTGTAGGACTTGGCATGGCTTTTCCTTCAGTTAAAGAAATGGCTTTTTTTCCGCCCCCCTCTTTCTTTTTTTTTTTTTTCCTCCCCCCTCTCCCTCCTTCTACAGTGGGCCAGGAGATGGAAAGCTCCTGTGAGCTGGGTCAGGACAGTGGAAAAGTTAAAGTTTAGGCATGGGGAGCAGTTCTCTGATTCAGCAGCGTGTGTAGCTTGCCTCAGCCTTGAATCCCAATGGACACAGCCTGCCTGATTCCCACCTCCTTGTGAAGGAGCATCCTTTGGCCAAAATAACGCAGATAACTACTGCTGGACGCATTTTTTGCGTCACCTTAAGCGTTCAGATAGGCAGGACGGACGTGCACGCGTGGTATCTCAGCCTGCAAATAAGACTTTGGGGGGAAAAACGGGTCAGTTCTTGCAGCTGAATCTCCCTTGCCCGGCTGTGGGCTCCTGGCTGGCTCTGACACCTTGTCTCAGTTTCTCTGAGGGGGGATTGAAGGCAGCCTCCTGCCGGTCAGCAAACCCTGTGTCACTTCCTTCCCTCCACCAGCCTCACTCTTTCCACAGAGCAGACTTTCAAATGAACATTTTCGGTTCATTAAAGGTAGTTTTGGAAGCTCTTTTAGTTTTGTGGGGGAAAAAAAAACAACACAAACCAAACCACCAACAAAGTGGGAGCTCATGGGGACCCCGTGGTGCAGACTCAAAACGAGAGGTGGGAGCAGCGCTCTCCGTTTGGGGAGAATATTGTTGTTTAACTACTCCTGTCCAGTTTCGACAGCTCTCCTCAGTGCCTCCCACAGCTCCACCTCTTTGTCTCAACATGGCTCATCTTCCTTGCAAACTCCCCCAGGGCACGTTCTCGTCTCAGCCGTCGGGAGCTGTGGATGTGCATCCTCCCGGATTAGACCGGGAATATCACCCCGGCCCCTCCCTTGACACGCACGTACCTCAGGCAGGGGAGGTCGCAATAATGTGTGAGCAGGGAGAAGTAGGGACAAGAGGGGAAGCTGGGAACCCTCGGACCTTTGTGGGATTGGGGTGGCTGGGCTCTGTTAATTCACTGTACGCGGAACAGAAAGGGGAACCTCGGATTTTGGTCAAAAATTTCAAAGCGCAGAAGTGGTCCTGGCCCTTGGCTTTTGAATGTACCTCCTTTTCCCCACTTTTTCCATCCTTTTAAAGCACTGAAGGATTTGGCGCTGCAGAGGACTTCTCTGCTTCTCCTTATTGCAGATCTCAGACATTTTTGGGCACAGTATGAGCAGATTTACATTTTAATCCCCAGGGCTCATATCCCAAAGGATCTTGCCCAACCTAGGCACAGCTGTGTCTGTGCAATCCCCTGCCCTGCCAGGTCTGGGGCTTTGGGTCTGCTGGAGTGGTAGAGGGCAATTGCAAATCTCTGTTGCAGGGTCCCCTGTAGCAGTAGGGTGAAGGAAACGGATTTGGGATTTCAGGTGGAGAGCCAAGACTCATTCTCCTGGCTGGAAGCAGAGGGTGGGTACCTGCAGTCAGGAGAGCAGAGGACATCTCATGTGGGTGGCAGGTAATCACCCTGGAATCCAGGCAGGATTGAGACTATGTCTCTTAGGAAACAGAGCCCAGGATCTCTCATGTGCACTCTAAAACTACCAACTGTGTGGCTGGGGCTGGAGATTTCCACGTTCTAAGAGCACCTGGAGCATGGGCCTTGATGCCAAGGGCAGAGTGGTGCTTGCTTCCATCTCCTGTGCCCTCAGAAGTGAGTTTTCCGAGGAATGGATCGTGGGCTTTGACCGTTTTAATCTGACCTAAAGATCAGCAAGTGATTTTTATGAGGGCAGGGGTTTCAGGATGGTAAAGCTTATGGAATGTGCGTGTTTGACTTTGATTCACTTGCTCTTCATGGCAGGGCAGAGAAATACTGCTCTGGTCCTGATTTTCTCCATGTAATACCCTGAGCGATAAGTTCTGTCACTAAATCCTAATTTCTTCCAGGCAAGAGTCCTGCTGTACAAAGCCACTTGCAGCAGTGAGCACGGTGACTCTGCAGCTGTATCACAGATCATTTTGCTGCTCAGTTCTGTTTGCTCGGAGCTGCTCTCACTCTGCAGTGCCTCACTCATGCTCACTAAGAACTCGGAGGTTCGTTCACTCGGGCAGTTGAGTCTTGCACTCCCGGGAGCGTTTGGGTGCACCTGAGCGAGCTACCTGTGCAAATAAGGATCCAGAAAGCGGAAGTTTTCTTGGATTTTATCTTCAGGGGCAGGGGAGCACAAACCTTTTGGACTTTGGGTGGTGACAGTGGTGCTCTTCAACTTCCTCCCTGCCTCGTGAGGGAGCAGGGATGAGTGATGCTGGGTGCCAGCCAGGTGCCCCCTCCACACAGCACACCCTCAGGCAGCAAACAAACAGCTGGGAAGGAAAACCCACAGAGGGAGCTGCTCTCTCAGATTTGGGTGGACAAAGGAGGGGAAGTTAGAACAAGATGAGACTATTTTAAGAGTTCGTTTTTTCAGCTCGCAATCTTATTTTTTTCTACACATGTGTGCAGGGACCTGCGAAGATACAAATCCAGGCTTCTCCCTCCTCTTGTCCTGAGGGATACTGGATGTTCATGCAGTGATGGCCAGAGCAGGGAGATCATAGCAGGAGGCACAGGGCAAAGCTGTGTTCTAGAGCAGTCGTTCCCCCTAGTCAGGCTCCCCCAGCGCCTCTCTCTTGCCAAGACTTTTCCTAATATCTGTTAGAGAGCAGGAAAAACGGCTTCACTGAAAGGGTGTTCAGGTGTTGGAATAGGTTGCCCAGGGAATATGGAAGTGTTCAAAAGGGGTGTGTGTGTGTGCAGCACCTGAGGACGTGGTTTAGTCGTGGACTTGGCAGTGCTGGGCTAATGGTTGGACTGGATGATTTTTTTCCAGCCTCAGTGGTTCTGTGACCTACTTGTCCATAGGAAGGACTCCGTGGTTTGCCATAAGCCCACCCTAGCGAAGAGATGGCTGCTGGCACCTGCTGGCTTCAGGTCCAGGTCTCGGGCAGGCGATCTTTCCGCAAACTGTTTGGATCAGACACGTCGGAGTTGCAGAGTGCTGTAAGAGCACCTGCCAAGTCTCTAATGGCACTGGAGACTTGAGGTTGACAGAGGTAACCATTAAGATTCTCTAGGGCTGCCTGTGTCCATATCAACCTGAAATGTGGAGGCAAACTTCTATTTTAAAGGGAAAGCATAAGTGGAGAAGAAAAGGTGGCAGAGGTGCATACAGTCGTGAGCCCCGAGGTCCCTGTTTGTAGGAACATCCTCTGTAGGAATAATTGTCAGACAATTATTGTGGGTTTTTACTCTATGGCAGTGTGGGAACCACCCTGTGCTGTGCTCCCAAACTGGGGCCCACAGGTGCAGGTGTTAATGAACCAGTTCTGCTCATTCTTTTCTAATTTGGTGTCTTGATCTTGGAGATTTTCTGTATTTTTGGAAATCAACCGGGTAAAAGCACAGGAAGGCAACTTTATTTGGTGAGTTGGAAGTCTCTCGGGGCGGGAGTGGGGATGGAGGCATGTGTTGTGGGGGCTGACTTGAAATGCTGGAAAAAATGAGTTTGTGTTTGGAGAGGTCTGTGTGCTGTTTGTGATGCCTTCTCCTTGCAAGGCTCTCTGAGCACGTGCTGAGTGAGGCTGAGCTCTGAATTTTACGAGGAAGGTGTTTGTCCCCCAAGTACAAATGTCTAATTAGACCTGACACAGCAGAGGCATTTCCCTGACATTTATGTCATTGTCTTTCAAATCCTCAGGAGCATGCAGTCACCACAAACAATGTCAGAAACAGCATAAAATTCTCCATTAGCCACGACCCCCAGAAAAGAAAAAACAACAAACCAACACCCAACCCTCACACTACTTTTATTAGGCACACTAAAAGTGAAAGCAGAAGGGTGGGGCTGGATTTGTTGGTCTCTGCTTGTAGAAAGACATAAAATGGCTCATTTAAATTCTTAAGAACCGCATAGGAGGCAGGAGACACAATGAGGATCTCGGAGAAGAAAGGCCATCAGCTGAACAAACTAATGGTATGGTAATCAAAGGGGAGTTCTGCAGAGCCCAGGGAAGTGCCTCAGACGAGGAGGTTCCAGCTCAGCATAGCGAGCGCCCCGTCAACTGAAATCTTCAATAAATTATACATTTAAAAAAGCAGGAGAGGGACAAAGTGTAGCAAAAGGGAAAGACAGGTCTAGGGTGTTCCTAAGCGGTCCGTGCTCCAAGCGTGTGCCATGGCCGCTGCTCCTGCGTGGGAACCTGGGCAGAGTCGGGGTTGCTGAGGATAACTCCCCAGTCCCGCTTTGCTGCGCTCGGTGTTCCCTGGTGTGCCTGAGGGGCACGCTCCGTGCTGGGAGCAGCTTCCACAACCTCTGCCCTGGAGGTTCAGCTCTCCGAGAAAGAGGATGCGGCAGGAGCGTGCCGGGGCTGAGGAACCAACCTGCAGGAACAGGGCTCAGGCCCTTGATGCTGTCGGTACCTGCTGTGAAAGTAGGAGCAGTCAGGTGCTGCCAAGCACCGTTCTGAACAAAACTGTCCTACAAGGCTTAAAGACAGAAAAATCAAGAAGTCCCCAAACAAACCCGAAGTGATTGTGGGGTGTGTCATCTTCAAAGCACTGCGCAAGCATTAATTGAGCTTCACAACACTGCTACGTTGTGGGGCAGCAGTGCTGTCATTTCCACAGGTAAACACATTTTTACAGATAAACTAATCACGATTTTTTGTGGTTATTGTTGCAAAAGTGAAATTTAATATCACTTCTGATAAACAGGAAGCTAAATTAAAAAGATGGGGGAACAAAGTCCGCAAAGTCAAAACCAAGTAGCGCTAACCCGCAGAATAGGGAAACAGGAGGTAGCAAGAAGAAACAAAACAACTTAGAAGCAGAAATATCCCAAGTTTTAGAAGCGTGTTTGATTTTTAACCAAAAGGCTGAATTTCTCCTTGGCTGGTGCAAGAGGCTTTGGTTAAAGTTAGACTGTGGAGAAGTTTGGTCTCAAGGAAAATTTCTTCCCAAGAGAAGTGGTGGTGGGGACAACTTAAGGAGGGGAGACTTGAGCTCAGAACTGTCTGCTGATGGAGGTTGATACTAGAAACCAAGGCTGGATTGGACAGGGCTTGGAGCAGCCTGGTCTAGGGGAAGGTCTCCCTGCCCATGACAAGGAGTTTGGAACTAGATGATCTTTAAGGTCCCTTCCAACCCAAACCATTCTCTGATCCTATGAAATTCCTGGTGGGAGGGCAGGAGTACTGCCCAGCCAAGGTGCTAAGCTTTGTGTCAGTCAAGCGTTAAAGCACCTTGGCTTTGTAACCGTAGTTTTAAACCAACCATTGCTCTCATTCCACACAAGAAAAGCCTTGCAACTAAAATCCTACCAGGTTGGAACACTTCCCTTTCCCTGATGCAAACTTGGCTTGGTTCAACTTGTGGCGTTGCTTTTTCAGATCTCCTTCAAATAAATTAATAAAAGCTTGAAATCCGTGTCAGTTTTAGAAGTGTGAACACAGACCTACCTGCAGGCAAGGGGCAAATGTGGAACGACAGCAATTTTGGGGTGGTTTAATTTTAAATCCTTTGGAATCAAACTACTGGGAGGATCCTGATGGAAACTATGACAGAGCCTTAAGTGAAGGGTAACAGCACAAATTCAATATGGTTATAATGGCCATTTTCCCTCGTTACGGATTCTGGCTGTGACCTATTGCCGTTGCTTTCACGTTGTTCTTCAGCTCTCTGAGTTTTGTTACCTTTCTCATCAAACTGGGATGTTCAGGAGGAACAGAACCTTCAATGTACTTAAAACCAACCCCAAAAAACAACCCCGAACTTTTAAAAACATAATATTATTATTTGTGAATGAATGGTCAAGGGGATTGCAATATACTGTTCTGTATCACCTTCTGCAGGGAATGGCTGCAAGATCCCAATGCCTGAAAATTCCACACTCAGTTTCGTGCTTTGCTTGAGTAGAGTATGCAGCAAGATTTGCCTAAATTCAGAAAATAGTTTGCTGTTTAAAAAGAAAAAAAATTGCTCAAAGTTAAGTGCAAGTGTATCATCAATAACATTAAACTTTTCTTAGTTCTCAAATTGAATCCAAGTTATCAAACTGAATATTTGAAAGCTTGCTTTGACTTGAAAATATAAACTCTTGCAACACCAGTAGTTTAATGTAACTTCTTTTGTCTGCTTCTCAGAAGCTTTTGGAAAACCTCCTTCCCTTTTCACATGAGATTATTTTTTATGACTTCCTGAGAGTGTTCAGGTGACACAAAGTGTAAAAATTATGAGCAAGCCTCTCCTGAAGCTCCTTCCTCCCTTTTATCTTCCTCCTTTGTGTTTTTTTTTTGTAAGTGAGTGTCACTAAGGTTCCTGAGACACAGATACACAAATATTGCTTCAACAACCAGCACTGAATTGGTGCTTTAAATTATACTTGTTCCGTCCAGATTCAGTTTTAATCACAGTGAGAGGAGCTCTTTGTCCTATTAATGGCAAGTAATGGTCCATCTAGGAGCGCCCTGTATTGTTTCCAGGGTGCTTCATGTGGGGAAGCCACAGGGTTGTCACCTTCATGTGTGTCTGGAAGCTCAAAATTAAAATACAGGGGATGGATAGGGCTGAAAACTGAATCTTTATTTTAAAGTCGTTCTTCTGTGTGATTTTTTTTTGTTGTTATTGTTCTAGTAAAGGAAAAATCTGCAATATTTCAAATATAGATTGCATTTTTGAGACTGGCAGGGGTGGTTCCCTGCCCTTGCTGCCAGTGAGTGGGACTCCTCCAGGCTGCACCCTCTCACGTTTGGGTGCACGAACAATGAGGATGTAAAAAGCCAGAGACCAGGAAAAATTAGCCCTGGAAGACAAGGAATTGTATTCTTGAGCTGTTTTGGGTTGAACGCTGAGCCAGGTGATCCATCCTGTTTCCTCTCGTGGGCCATGCTGGTTGGGTGCTGAAGTCATACAGTTCCCTTAAAAATCCATGGGCTTTTTACTGTTCTAAGTACTTGTTCCCTCTCCTTTATTGTCTCATTTCTAGCTTATCTCCCCGGCCTAATTTTGCTCCAAGGGTCTCTGTTCGCTTTAATTAAGCTGTTCCTTGGCAGTGTCTTTAAGGGAGGAGGCTTTGAGGAAGAAGAGCATCTCTGTGCAATCAATGAGAGCAGGGCTGGGTGGGCGGGGTTAGAAATGGTTTGGCCAGGAGCTTCCATTTTGAAAAAAGGACAAAATACTGACATTGCCTTGGTGGCAGCACAGATCTGGGTGTTTACAGCAAAGTGTGCTGTCCTTCCTGGCCAAAACATCTCTGAACAGCAAAAATAATCCTGTGAAACCCACCCGCGGGTCAATTACCAGCAGTAATTTGCTTTCTGTGGTGTTGCTCAGTCGTAGCTTGAGCAGCAAGCGTGGTGAAACTGGAGAGAGGGGGTGGAAAAGTCCATCTGGGAAGACGACCCAGGGAAACCTGTGGAGTGGAGGCAGAGTTTTGTCTGAACCTGGAGCCATTTGCTGCCCGTGCAGGTGCTGAAGGGCTCGAGCTCGGAGGCGGCGGAGTCAGTTACCTTGGCAGTCGTAAAGATGCAATTATCACCCCTTGTTTGACCGAAGACTGTAAAAGGAGACTCAATGCTAGTATTTACTGTATGTTTCTCCCCCTCTATTAAAAGGATGGCCAAGTTTGAATTATGGTAATAGCGGCACTCAGGGTTTAGGACTCGCCTCCCTGAAATTTTCAGGACCACTAATTTGTGGTTACTCCAGTGCTAGAATGGACTCGGTGGTGGTGGCCTTTAGACTGGCAATGCAGTAAAAGTTTAAAGCTGCAACTGCTTCGGAGCCAAAGAAAGAGAGAAGATTGAAACCTAAAGGTTAGCGTGAAATGCACTTTACTGTTATCTATGAGAACAAATGAGTTAAAAAAATTTCAAATACCAGAATACCCTACAGGGAGGAGATATAACTATTAAAGGGCTGTTATAGCTGCAATAAACGTAGGAACAATAAAAATAAATTGATGAAGTAAATGTCAGCGCTGTTCCCCTGAGCTGCCCCCACACCTTTGTCCAAAAGTAGAACATCTCCAATTACAGAGGGTGGAATCAGCCTTCAATGACAATATGACAAGGACAGAACATAGAGCAGTGGCACGGGGAACACAATTATGCACAGCCTTGAAAAATTGTATCATAGCACAATGTATGGAAGAAATCAATTAATGATGCAGGGCCTCCACTTCTGTCTAATAATCCTGTAAGAGAAGGATGAACGTCCCCCCCTCACCTTGGGAAAGGAGAAGGGGACAACCACGGTGAAGAAGGATGACCCGTGAGTGAAAGTCTGTATAATACCATGGGTCAGCATTTGCGTGCTCTGTGGTGTGGGAATATCCTTCTTTACCCATTATTACTTTTTAAAATCCTTGCTTTTGGGAAAGTATTTAACAGAAACCCCCTTTGGTGGCTAGATAGCCCACTGGAAAAAAAAAAAAGAAAGAAAGGAATGAGATTTCTTTGGTGGAAAGGCCAAAGATGAGAAAAGCTGACGGCTCAAATCCAAAGCCAGGAGCTGAAAGGGAAATGAAAATTTTCAGGAGTAAACAGTGTAGATGGTAGAAGACAATTTATCTTGTGCAATTTACAACAGGTGCTAAACATTACGAAAACCGGAGCTATTAAGCAATCAAATTAAGCTATAATTAACACAAGAAAACTGTGCAGGAATTCTAATTAATACATATCTGAGCACATCCGTGATCCCCTCCACAGCTCGGCTTTCTAAACCCCTGCCATTACCCAAGAATAACCCAAGGGTCAACACTTGGAGAGTGCGTGGGCCGCTCTGGGTCTCACCAGAGGTGTTCCCCAACAGCTGCAGTCCTGGATGCTGGCTTGGAGGGGGAGGCTTTAATTTGGGATACGTCATTCCGAGCCTCTAGAGAGCCTCATCTTTTGTTTGAAGATCTGGCTGAGAGGACCCCATAACGAGCTGGGTGCATCCTCCTGGTTACGTTTGCCCTCTGTGTCACCCTGCCTTCCCCATGAGGTGCATTTCCAAGCAAGCCCTGCTTCCCAAGGTGCTGCTGGAGATGGATTGCTGACAGCAGTTGTTCCTGGGTGGAGATGCTGTGGTAGGTGCACCTGAAGATAGGAGAGGACTGATGGCCACGATTGTTGCAGAGATGTTAATTCTTGCTTCGCCAAGGACCCGAACCAGTCTTGGACTGGCATTGGATCAAATGTGTGTCATGGGTCCTCCAGGTGATTAACATCTCTGAGATGACTGGGACAAGTTTGCCCAGCTTTGGTTAAAAGCAGAGCTCGACTCCCTTATCTGTATGCTTCCCAAACAGAGATAACTGTGCTTCCCTGACTTACAGAAGTGTTGGGAAGATCAGTTGGTTTAATGCCTGCGTGGCACTTTCAAGTGCTATCATTATAGTACCATGGTCCCTCTTAGGGAGGATTTGTTATTTTTACAAAATTAATTGTAAATCCAATAGAAAATAATTCAGCCTCTGAAATTCTGGTGAGATAATTATTGTGAAGACAGTATTAGTGTAGTTCCTTTCAAATGATTCCCTACTTTAATTATTACTTTCTAATTCTATGCAAATATCATTTAAAGCCCCTGTAACCTTCTCCTCATGGGTTGGTTGAATTTACCCCCTCAAATACGGTGCTGACTCCTTCAATTCCCCTATTATATTCCTCAGGTGGATTGCTGTGGTTGGCAGCACTTTTCCCTGGAAAACTGCATCTTTTACTGGCGGTTCTGCAGATTTTCCTGCTCAGGGTTGCAGGTCCTGCTGCTTGTTGTTGGTTGACCATTCCTTGCACGATTTAATTTTTCACTGTTTGTGTCACTCTGGGCATCATCAGTTCCAAAAATACCTGCTCCAAGATTGGGTCACCTCCTCCCTGCCCACCTGGCTGGCTGGAAGTCACTGAAAAAAATGTGAAGCCTGAGACTGAGGCCACTGCCGGGTAGATTTTGAGTCGAGATGGCTTAACCTGATCATCTCGCACTCTTCCCTCCAAACTGGGGACCAAAAGAGGGAGTATTCCTCTGCTGTTTTCCATGCAAATGCCTCTGCCTGAAAAGATGTGTTCTAATTGTGCTCTGAATAATTTTGAGACCTGCTCTCTCTTCCTGGCTCCCTGCCAAGCTGGTGCATAAACAGCCCCCTGCCCGACCCTTGGGAACATCCCTCCCTGGGTATCGCTGCTGCCTCTTCCCAGAGCCGTGCCTGAGGCATTGGATACGGGCTGGGGCCTGGGCTGGTGGGATTTATCTGGCTGAGCACCCAAAATTGTACAGGGAGATGGGGATGCTCCAGCCAAGGTGCTGAAATGAAACATTTGTGCTTGGCGTTGTGCTTGTGCCTTCACAAATCCTGCTCTCCTCCAGGGTGCCCCTCTGCCGTGGGATGCTCCACAGGGACTGGGAATTGGTGTGTGTTTAAAATGCTCTCCGGCTCTGGGAGCATCGCTCTTGGAAGTGATTGCCAGTGCCTTACCCTCGTGTGTGTGGATGTCCTAAATCTAAGTGTCGGAGTGCCTGTCTGCAAGATCAGGACCTCAGTTATTAATAACAATTAACAATTAATTAATTATTCCCATCAGGTAGACACGCAAACCTCTGGCTTTTCCTGGACATCAGTATGGCAAATTAAAGAGTGCAGTGTGAGTTTTTGAAGGGAATATCCTTCTCTTTCCTTGGATAGTGTTCCATGTGTCAAAGTTTACTTTTGTAAACTCCCTCTTTTTTGCTTATCTTTCCTTTATTCAAATTTTTGTTCGTTAATTTGTGGCGATTTTGGTGCCTGTTGAAGCCAGTGATTAATGGCATGGACGAGAGAGGGGAAAGGCAAGGAAGCTCTGGGAGGAAAAGCTGGGTAGATGGGCTGGTGCTGGTGGCAGGGGAGAGATCCCGGCCCCGGGCAGGGTGACACCAGGTCAGGGGGATAACTCCACCCCAGTGCCCAAAACCAGTGCCTGGAGGAGATGCGCAAATCCCACCACACGGGGGGAAAAAGGACACCCGGCACAGGCAGGAATTCAAGCAATTAATCCTTTACTTAAAGAATAATAAGCAGCCAGATTTTTACATACCAAAAGTGGGAACAAGGTAAAAGGGGTTAAAAACTAAAAAGCAAGGACAGCAGACACCAATTAACACAATGCTAATTGACAATTTCCCCAAGCCTCCATGAAACATGCCAGACCTATTTCCCCAATTACTAATTAAATCAAACCACACGCACAATACTAATTTTCCCAACTTTGGGAGCTCAGTAGACAAATAAAATGTGAAACTAACTTAACCGTGTTGTCAAAGTGCAGGGAGAATAAGGAACTTTAAGGGAAAAGGGATGAAGTTTTGCTCTGGATATAGCCTGTATATTTCTGGCCGTTTTGGGGGGTTGGATGAGGGATGTTAATTGAGGCAGGTATGTGGTGGGGTCCTGCTTGCCGGAAGTGTTTAACACCCTGAGAGAAGGTGAGGACACAAGGCTGGTCTGGTTTGCTGCTTAATGAGAGGCTTCCTGAAAAACAGCCTAAAAGGGGATGCCTGGGCATCCTGGGATGCCTTGCAGACATTAAGAAGAGCAGATGTTATTTGGAGAAACTGTTTACCTGGGACTGGGCCAGATGTGGTAGCAGCAGCTCCTACCCAGGTGCACCATGATGGGATTGGGGCAAGTGTGCTGCCCCATCCCTGGAAGTGTTCAAGGCAAGGCTTGGTGGGATTTGAGCAACCCGGTCGGTTGAAAAATATCCGTGCCCATGACAGGAGGGTTGGAATGAGAGGATCTTTCAGGAGCCTTCCCAACCTAAACCGTTCTGTGATTGCACGCTGCTCTCCAGGAAAGGCTCTGAGAGGTGCTGGAGGTGCACTTGTGGCTGGGGTGTCCTTGTCCCGCCAGGCTGGGCGGGAGGAGCAGAAGGACAGCTCAAAGTCTTCCAGTTGGTTGTGCTTTATCAAACGGCCACCCCCTCCCCTGGCGTGGAATAAGGCGGAAGGAGTGACGCGATAGGTTAATGCCGATAATTAAAGAGAGTTTAAAACTAAGCAGGAGACTGAACTGCGTGTGTGGGTGGCTGGAATGGTTGTTTGATGTGAAAGTCAATGACTGAATTATTCAGAGAGAGTGATTTCCAAATGATAATTTTACATTTCCCATAACTGATTTTGATTTATTCCAGCAGCAACCGATAGCCCAGCGGGAGTTGGGAGAGGTTCTTGGCTCTGCCGCTGCTTTCCCCTCTCCTTCGAGCACAGAAAGGTGCTCAGAGCTGGAATCCACCCCTGCCTGTTGACTGACCTTTGTGCACCTATTGCCGGTGGGCCTTGGATTTTTTTCAAAGGAAAAAGGCAGGGAAGGCATTTGTTTTAAAGAAATTGGCCTGTTGCTCTCATGCTTGCAGAGACTTCTGGTCCAGAGCATCCCTCTCCCAGGGTAAATAGGTATTTCATTCCTTAGGGGAGGCACAGCTACTCCAGGCAGGTTTGGGATGGCCTTATCCCGGTGTGCGTGAGCCGATGGGATTTGTAGGATGCTGCTGGCACTGGTCCCTCGTGGGCCAGGTGAAGGCTGCAGGTTGTTTCAGAGGAGACTTCTGCCTCTTTTCTTGTGGTCATTAATTCTGTCCGGGGCCAGGCAGATCTCCCCTAATGAAAGCTGCAGCGAGATTGGTTTCCTGTATGGCAAAGCCTCAGTTGCGGTGAATCAGCAGTTTCTGATGAAAAATCTTTTGTCTGAAAATTCCCAAGAAGCTCCGGCTCTGACCTCAGAGCGGCTGCCTTCCTCGGAGCACATTACAGGGATTTATGGTGCTCTCCCATGGTTTATTGTTCTACAGCAAGCAGAGCTGCAGGATGAGTTTTGACTATCCTTCTGGGCAGGGAAGCAAATCAGCGGCGTGGGACTGTCCGAACTTGCATGATTTAACACGAGTCCGTGCTGTGGGGTGGGCGTGTGGCCACATCAAAGTAGTTTCCGGCCACTTTGAGGCTGCTCAGGGTTGGGGCACATCTTACCTTCTCTGGGCCCTACTCCTCCTTTACCTGCTCTGGGGAGTGGTGCTGAAGAAATATTCCCAGTGCCACCAGCTCGTTAATTAGGAAAATAAGTGGTGACTGCGTCATGAGTTTGTGGTGTGTTTTCTGAACTTTGCAGGCATGGAGAGGATGTTTGTGCCATGGACCTGCCAAGGTTACCTTAGTGGCAGCAAATAGCCAGAGTAAGGTACAAAGAAACCTTGCAAAGCATAAAAAAATGAAAAAAAAAAAATTATCATTCCTGTTTTATAGCTGTAGGCCCGGCACATTGGTGCTGTAGTGTTTGCTCAAGGCTGCAAGAAAACAAACCCTGAGCTTGGAACTGGAGTGAAATCTGCAGAGTAACTTCAGCAGAGGGACTCAAATTTCCTCTGCATTATAAGCATCCATATTTCCCTCTCTAAGGAGCACAGCAGAAGGAATGTGGAGCAGAAGGGCTCCAGAAGGCTTGTTCACGAAAGAGGGAAGAAGTCTTCTAAAAAGCATTGTTTATGAGCAGGGAGAGCATCACTGATGTGCATTGTCAGGCTGTAGGTGAGGCCTTCCCTATACGAAAACTTCCAACTATTTTAATGGAGATACTGGTTAAGAGTTTTGGAAAATACAGGGAAAACACCATGATGGATGGAGAATGCTCCAGCCCATCCTTCCCATGTCCACTCTCTGTGTTAACTCAAGATTCCCCCAAACTTTGTGAACTGTGTATTTATCAGCTGTGGCACTGAGGCATCCAGAGGTGGGGTGACCTCCTCAGGGCAGAGCAAAATGCCGGGGACAGGGACGGGACCACGAGCTCGGTGCTCTGACTGCCTGGAGTATGGCCCATCCAGAAGGCCAAGCTCCCTCCCCATAATCATAGGGAAAAGTAATCAAATTACTGCCTTTCATGTCACATTAGTGAAAATGGATACTAGTATGATGCATATTAATATAACATGATGGGAAATTGCTAATACAATTAGACCATCACATTTTATTAGCACCGCAGTGACAACTTGCACTGAAGAACAGCCATGGCTGGGAGCGAGCACAAGCCTGGTGTGCAGCCAGAGGGACAGTACTTAACTTTCCAGAAACCCCCTCGTATTTTCTCTCCCCAGTAAGTGCTTGGTCATCTGGGTGTGGGTTACACCAGCCTTTTGAAAATATTGCCTGGATTCCCTGGGAAATGAGTCCTTGTCTCAAAAGTTATCTGCATCTCAAATATATTTTTTTCTTCCCATATATACAGAGACACAAATGATATGAGAAAATCAAAATGTACATCTTTGTTGGGGAAGGTGGTGCAACTTTTTCTTAACACAGTCTACCTTTTTCTATTTGTATCTTCTTCACTCTTTATCTAGTTATAAAATGATCCTGTCCAAGTTTTGTGGGTTACAAATGTAAATATATATTTATTCACATCACTGTGCTGGGGCAGCAGGGTTGGAATTAGATGGTCTTTAGGTCCCTTCCAACCAAAACCATTCCGTGATTCTATCACAGTGCTCATCCCCAATCCAAGGACACCCTCTGAGTGGACAAAGGCTTCTGTCTTAGCTGGCAACCTGTTGGGATGAGCAGTCCTGTGACGTCCAGCCAATGTGAGCTCCCACCAGGATGAGATGCTTTTCCCATTGACCCCAGAATCCCAAGTAGCTGAACTCCTGAACAGAAGTAGCTTTGCTAAACAGTTTATTTTTCTGGCTAGAGGCTGTGCCTTGGAAATACTATCTATCATAATGAAATTATCTCTAATCATGGTATTATCTATCATATCAAGAAGCATCCATGGATTTCCTATAGCAGGCAGGTGCAGGTTTTAAATACGATGCCCAGATTAATGATTTTGTCTTTGTCAACTTGGAGGACCAGGGAAGGACTTGGCACTCTGAAAAATTATTTTGTCAGTACAGCGTGAAGAGGACGCCATTGAATAGGTGAGCACAACAGCAGAGGAGGAGAACCACCCTTTCTGGGGGTTTAAGGCACTGGGAAGTATTTAAAGGAAAGTAGTTTGGAGTTTGTCACATTCAAATAGAGCCCAGAAATCTGTAGTGTGATGTGTTTCTGCCTCTTCCGAGTAGTTTTTATTACAAAAGTCATGTCGTTTGTGTTTATAGCTGGTTGTCACCCCAGGAAAGAGAGTGTGTTTCTGCACACTCACAAGGAGATGTCCCCCCGCGTGTGTTTTAAACACTTTCAGCTGAGGCACTTCATAGATGTGAGCTCTAACATGGTGAAATGGGTAAAGAGTGATTATTTCCTGTTTGGTGAGGGACACTGAGGCCAAAGGGAAAGCTGGGCAGTGGAGGAGGGCAGTAATTGCCTCAAGCTGGGAAAGCAGTGGTGGGAACCTCAAGCCTAATTAAAAATGCATTATTTTTCTGGTGTAATACTCCAAGTATTCCAGAAGAACTGTGCCTGTGGTTCTGCCCATTAAAATCAAATATTTATATTTTATATTTACTTCAAAGGCTGTCAGTGAAAAGAAAGTGCTTTCTGAGTAGTTTAACGTGTGAACAGGTTGTGGGCCAAGCTGGGAAAAGGAGCGTGCCGATGTTAAGTGACACAGGCCACACGAGTATTTGCAGGTGCTTTTTGAAGTGTGAGGTGGTTTTCCCCAACCTTTGGTGTGCATGGAGGGTGTTGGTGAGGAGGAGGAAGTTGCACACTGGAGGAGCATTCCCTGTTTTCTTGCTTTTCTATTATGTGCCAGCTTTTGTGCAGAAAATTTCCTCTCTCTGTGGAGTGCCTAGGGATGGTTTGGGTACCACAGGCTGCTTTGGGTGTCACTTCCCAAGCAAACGACAGGGACGTGGTTCAAGCACCATCAGGTACCTTTGATTATTCCCATTATTTTGTAACTGAGTGCAGAGGAGCCAATTCTGCCTGCGTTTGACTGTGTTGGACTTGTGCTGGGCACAGCACCTTCCTCACCTCTGGTGTTTGGAGACAGTTTTTTAAGTTCTTGTTTTTCCCCAGCAGGTTTATAAAGATGAGATAAAGCCATAATCATCCCACTGACGTGGATAATAACAATGCTTAACATTTCTCATCTTTGAAGTGCTTTACAAATATTAAATAATTAATCTGCCCGAGAATGGAAGAGAGAGAATCATCCTTCAACTGATACACTGGGGAGCGGAGGCAGAGAAATCCATGAGGTTTCTCCAGGCCAGAGAGGGATAACGTGGTGGGGACATGGGTCCACTACATGTAGTGCCCATCTGGGGCCACTTGACCACTGGCCACTGTGCCTGGATGGTGGGACCATGGCACTTCCACTGGAGGGTGATGTGCCCTCACCTTGCCCCGCTGAGCAGGGAAGCAGATCCATGGCATTTCCTCCAGCATCACCTGGAAAGCCTTTCCAAGGAGAGGGAGACACTTCGTGGACGTGTTTTCCCATGAGGAGGTTGCTGGGAATAACGTAGCCTATGATATGGATGAGGTTGGGTCGTGATTTGACTTTGCCGTGGGAGGTTTGAATTGGGTTGGATCTCCTGTGGGATAATGGTACGAGGAGTGAAGGATGCAGCTGCTGGATCTGGGATCACAGCCTGGGGGCGAGGATGATACCGGCTTTGCTTTCCAGAGCACTAGAGACAAATCATATACAAGCTGGTTATAGCAGCTTCCCAGAGATTAGAGACCTTCTGCAAGCACCAAGGGAGGACCTTTACCGTAGATAAATTTCACAAATTTGTGAAATTAGCTCATTTCACAAATCCCAACCTCACGTGGCTTTGCCTAAGCTCTTGACTGGGATGGGGAGATGGGAGGGCTTTCCGTGGAAGTCCCACAAATGTGAGATGTGTTTTGCAGGAGCCCTGGGGAGAGGCAGGACATCCCAGCTCCCTGTCAGCGCCTGCCTGCCCTTGGCCGTGTCGGGCAGGGAAAAACAGGGACTGGAATCTGGGTTCCTCATAGCCCAGGGGAACGTCCTCAATGCCTCGCTTTCGGCTATTCTGGGATGACTTTCTACCTTGTTTCCTAGGGTCAGAAGCTTCATCCTAGAGCTGAGAAACTTTTCACAGTGAAGTCGTGTCGAAACGGATGTATTTAGCTAAGGGCATTTTGGCTATTTTTTTGGTACTTTTTTTTTTTAATCAAAAAGAGAAAAAGGAAAAAAAAAAACAGGCCTACCCAGTGCACCCTGATTTTGCTCTTTTTCTTAGCCCGAGTGTGCTGTTGTGTATAGCAAGCACTGATCTGGCAGCGAGACCCCATCTCGTCACTTTATTTGGCTTTTCCTTTTCTTCCCCTGTGAGCCCGGTGCTGGGCAACTAAAAATCACTTTGCCTTTCCCCGTCTTTATCTAACCTCCCCAAAATGGGCCAAGCAAGCCTGGTATTTCCACACAATTCAAGCAGTGTTATTTTTTTTTTTCATCGCAGAGGGAAAATCCCAGAATAGAGCATAAATAAATAGATGATTTTGGAGGACTGTAGATCATTGAGCAGAATGCAGAAAAGGCTCCTTGTTTTGAGAGAGCAGCGTGAGGCTCGGCAACAATGAGTCTTGAAGCCCGATGAAAATCTTGGATGCTTTGAGGCTCTGTGTGTTGGGTGAACTTTATTTATATTTGGCACAGGCCAGCTCATGTGTGATGCCAGCGGCTGCCAGGGGACGTGGATGGAGCTGAATAAAGCTTCTCCCAGCCTGATACAGGGAAATGTTGAATCAGGCTGGAGGTGGTCATTTTTAAGTGTTGGTTGGGTTTTGAAGTCAGCCTGATTTCCACAAGGAAAATCCCACTTTTTTCCTTTTATTTTTTTTTTAGGAAGCAGACCCCCCACCATAAAAAATTGCAGACAGCACCTGTGTTGTTATTTCCATAACCCCCCTGCCCATGGCAGGGACTTTGGAACGAGATGATCTTTAAAGGACCCTTCCAATCCAAACTAGTCTATGATTCTATGGAAAACTGCAATAACAATTCTCCATATATTCAATCTCTTCATCTCCCAAAACTTACTCTGCTGTGCCTCTCTTTTAAGGCGCTTATTGCTACCAGCAGTCCCCATCTTTTTTAAAGGAACTGTAAAACACATCTCCTTTGCTGGAAAGAGGGAAATTTGGCAGCCCTGGAAAAGAGCAGCAGGAAGAAAATAACCTTAAAACTCCACTTCAAAATTCTTGACAGTCAAGCATATAGATACAGATATAGGTGTGTGTATATATATATTTTTTCTTTTTAATCTAGATCAAAAATGCCTATTTCCAGGATAAATATTTTGGTGATGCCCAAGGAGTGTGCAAACAGGGAAGAAAGTGGAGGCAGCTCCTGTTTGCCACATAAGTTGGGAAATTTCACCTTTGCAAAACCCTGTCAAGGGGAAGACTTTGCCGATTGTGTACGATGGAGCTCCCTCTTCCCCCCTCCTCCCAAATTCCCTACTTTGAATACAGTAAAGTTGCTTTGAACTCTTCCAATTATTTAACAACTTTCAAGTGGAGAAATTTTGGGGGGGTTTAATTTCATTTTTGGCTCTTCCCCCCACCNTTCCCCCCCCCTCCTCTGCTTTTTTTTTTTTTTTTTTTTTCTTTTTGCCTCCATTCTGTTTGCTAAACAGTAATTGCAGATCTTTCCTGCCACCTTTAATACTCCCAGCTAATTATCCTGGAATAAATCTCTTTCAAGTCTGCATGCCAGCAGTTGTGGGATATGAGCGGCTCTTTCAGCTCCCGGCTGCCTGTCACTCACACGGGCCTCAGCTGCAGCTCCGAATGATGAGTATTAGTCTCCCGCTGGGATGATTCTCCCAATCTCCCCACTTCCAACAGCATCTCCCAGGGCTGCACCACGCTCCTACCTGTTAGCCTAATCTGGGATTTTCTTTTGCTAACGCTGTTATTTCGAAAGGAGGAAGAGGATTCCTGGGAGAAAGGCACTCGGTTAACCTTTTCCTAATTGCCATTCAAAGCTGAAAGCAAGGGGGGGAAAAAAATAAAAATAAAATCAGATGATGGGTGTCACTACACGGGAGGAGGGCTCGCGGAGGGTGGGCTTGCAGGTGAGGTCCCTCGCTGCCTTCCCGGGGTTAGTTCTTTGGCCAAAGTAGGGGTTTTGGGGGCGGGCTCCCAATTTCGGGAGCCCGCTCTCCCCGGGGACTCGCCGGCGTTCCTTGCAGCTTGTGTCCCGCTCGCTCAGGAACAAGGTTGTGGGGTTGTAGGCAGAGCTAAACGCTCCATCATTAATTTATTATGTGCTAGCAGTAATAGCCAGGGCTATTTTTAAATGCCACTTAAGCTTGCGCTCGCACATGGGTTTGTAATTTGACTACAGGACATGCATAAAATGACACATTGTAATGCACTTAAAGATACGGCTTTAAATGAAAGAACTATTAAACTATTAGTATTTAAAACACTCAGGTTTTTTTTTCCCTGCTGTTAGGTGGGCCTTTTAATGGCTTAACAGTTGGATTATTCCAGAAACAGCCTTGCTGGGGATGCCATGTGGATGCATTCGGGTGGTGTGATGGGATTCATGGTCCCCATTGCCTCTTGGGAGCTGCTGATGGGAAGTGAGGGATGCTTGGAAGCATCGCAGGCATCCCCAAGCTCTGCGCTCAGATCTCCACCTCATTCCTGAAGCCAGAGGTTTTGGTTAGCTATTAAAGGCACTCCCAAATTGCTCGTGGCCTTGAATGAGTCTTCCCAAAGAGCTGTTTTTCACTGAGGGCTCCCTCTTTAAACCAGCGATGGGCTGCGTTGAATTAATTCCATTAACTGCCAAAGGAATTCCTCATGCCGAATTATATTTCCTGTGTCTGTAAATCATTTCACCGCCGCTTTCCCTGACAGTTATGCAAGTGACCTTTTGATTTCACCATGTTTGGTGTTTGTTTATTGATGACATTGATAACCACTCTGTGGCTGTGCCCCGTGGTGAGATTGGGATGCTCGAGAATATAGAATATTTTATAAATATGCATGTATAAAAAAATGGAAACAGCATAAAGTTGAATGTTCCAGACTTGGACCTTGGAAACATAATATTTACACTGAGTAAGTCGTGTTAATTTTAAGACTCTGTTTCTGGGTATTTTCACTTCCAGAGGAAGAATTGCTTGAAACCTTCCCCTTCTTCTGACTGAGCATGTTTTTTCTTTTGTTTAATCACCGGGCCCAGCTCTGCAGAATCCAAGCAGACACTGGATTTAGTGGGAGCTCAGATAGCGGAGCCAGAGATGGCGTAATCTAAACTGTGCAGTAGCAGGGCTGTGGATTCCCCAAAGGAAAGGGGACTTGGACACCCCAATTTTTGTGCTGGGCTTTGCAGGTGGTGTAGTGCCACAAACCCATTTCTGCCCCTATAAAGCTCCTGGCTTCCCAGGAATCCCTGCCTAGATGTCTTGCCTTCCCACCATGATCCCATCCCAATGGGTCTGAGCACGAAATGCTATGAGTGAAACCTCTCTTCCAGGCTGGGAAACCATGTTGGCATCCCAGGGCTTGATTTGTAAGCCTAATTAGAAGTTAGAAGTGTCAATGGCAGCGCTTGCAGGCACAATTATGGCACCTGCAAAAAAAAAAAAAAAAAAAAAGAAAGGGAGCCTGTTTTTCCCATTTGGCTCATCCTCTGGGTGTGAGCCTTCTATAAATATCGTGGCCTGATGAGGAGAGCTGTCTATAAAAACCTGCAAACCAGAGAGATCCCCGCTCCGGCCCTTTTAACAAACCCGAGGCATCAGGTTTTGGTGGTTGGCTTGTGCAAGGTTTTGCCTAAGTCGTAAATTGAGGTTTCCTGCAAAACATCTGCTTGATTCAGCTCTTATCTTGCTCTGCAAGAGGCAAAAAAAAAATCCTCTGTGGTTCTCCTTTGCGTGGTACAAATATAGGCACCTATTTGTAAGGAAATATCGAAATAGAAGCATTGAAAGAATCCTCGCATTTGCTTCCCAAAGCTGCATTAAATGTGTTTTGGGGCTGTTGGTAGTGCCCTTCTCAGCCCTGGTCAGATAGTGCAGAACAAGCATCTCCTTCCCAAATGGAGTTTGTAGTGCTCCTGCCGGGACCAGGGATTGCAATCCTGGAAGGCAAAGCCCATGCTAAGAGCTGCAGAAACTCTGTGCCTTTACCTTCTGCCTTTTACACCTTCTGTGGCTTAATCTCCAAACCAGACTGCACTTTCGGAGCTGCTGAGCCCTCGTAAACCGTGGCTGGGGTCACAGAATTTGGCCGAAGCTGTCCAGCCCTCAGCAGAGGGGGACGTATGACAATGTGTGAAACTGGTGGGCTCCGGTGTATTCCCTGCTGCCTCAGGGTGTGGTTCGGTCTGGTTCCACATCTTTGCCTGTATGGGAGATGCACCTCAGCTGATACCTAAATGTTGGCATTGCTTTCATCCTTCAAAGTCTGCTCCTTCTAATTTTTTTTTCCCTTGGTGCCTGGATCTTCCCATTTTGCATCCCCCATTTTTGTTTTTAAATTACGTTCTATTCATTATCCCAGTTTCCACCTTTCAAATGCTAAAACCAGCATGAGGAAAAAGTACAGATTGAGAATAACATTTCGGACTCCTTTCACTGCTGCTGGTGTGTTTGCCCACAGCCTTCCTGAAAGACACCAATAAATAATGCTCCTCATCCCCTTAAAAATTAAATTAAACCCAAGTTTCTCAGGGGAGGAGGATAGGTTAATTACAAAGAGCTACCAATGCCATAGCTAGAAAGACTTCTTCATTTTAATTTTTAATATTTAGGATGAAACTTAATATATGGTTTGTTTAGGTTTTTTTTTTTTACCAAATTAGTCCGTTTAGAAGTGGAGAAGCTGCCAACCACGGCAACATTATTCTGCCCCAAAACTTCCATTAGTTAACTCCTTGCAATATTATCTGGGGAGACTTTGAAAGGGAAGGCAGTGCTACCCCAGCCAAAACCTGCACGGATAAGACTTGGTGGGAATCATTTTCCGTTTGAACACTGAGGGCAAAACATATTCCCGGGTCTGGGCATGAAAGTTAGTTGTTTGAGGGGTTTGAGGGGAAACTGTGTACTGGGTTGGAAAAGATCACATTTATATTAGAAAACTGGTACCTCCTGATGCCCGTGGGTTGTATGTTGGGTATTTGGAAGTCAAACTACCCCGGATTGGGTGGGGTTAAATCTTTAACTTCTTAGGATCTAGAGAGGGGGGGAAAAAAAGTTTACTTAGAGGATCCCAGTGTGTTACCTCTGGATTGGTTTGGTTTGTTCTGTGTACAAGATAAAGCACTGTTAAAATACTTTTTGATGACTTACATAGTGCAAGGTCCAGACCATTTACAAACTCACTCTCCTCCTAGCAGTGATAACTTCTTTGTGCTGGAGACATAACTTTATTGAAGCAGTGAAAGGCAGAGAGGCAGGGCATGATTTCAAAAGGAAAAAGAAAATAAAATAAAGAAAAAGCTGCCTGAAATTAAGCTCCCAGCTGGGTGGAGAGACACTTGTGTCTCCTGCCTTCTTCAGCTTGAGGAGCTGGGTGTGTGCCCATCACGGGGTGGTCTCTGGTGTAGCGGCATGGGGAGCAGTCTCTGGGAGGCAGGAGAAGCTGGGTGTCTGTTTCCTTGTGGACTGTCTTATTCCAGCTTTTGGATTCGGGGGAGAAGACATTAACTGGGCAATAAATCAAAAATGGCAGGATGGGCTGGAGCCTGAGAAATGTGGTGTCCACATGCTGAAAGGATAAAACCGTATCTCTGCTGCTTTAGAAGTTGTTCTTGTCTCCAAATGTCTAACTACCCAGGGTGATTTTATTTTTTTTTTTTAAGGCTCTTTGTGCAATAAAAACTTGGGGTTTGGACTTGGGTTGAGCAGGCAGTGTCTTGAAAAGCATCTCTTTGCGTCTCAGCCCTGTCACTTCATTTCATTCCCAGTGTTGTCCTTGGACGTGCACTGACTTTGGTGGAACTGGGGTGAGAGTGCCTGATGTCTGTCAGGCTTCCTGAGAGATTTAAAAGACATTGATGTGCACGGGATGCAGAGATGGTCTTTGTAGGGTTTAATTCAACCTTTTTCCACACTTACCTGTGTGGAAAGAACCCAACCAACTCCAAAACAAAGAAAAGAAACCCAAAATCCAATCCAAACCACTGTATGTTAATTGTCTGCTTCCAAAATTTAGACCACCTTTGAAATCCTGATCCTTTCATTCCTATTGGAGGCAAAGGTAAATTAACAGGGTTATGTTCCATATTGGTGGGAATCAAGGCTTGTTTTCCTTCTGGCTTACAAATAGATAACAAATCATAATTATTTTTAATACTATTATTATTATTATTTTTAGTTGTCATATAATGGAGGAAATTCCAAACAGCAAACTCTATAGCAATGGCCAATCTGTCTGTTGAAACCAACAATCTGTTCCAGCGCCCGCACTCCCCCTGCCCTGCACTCCCTTAACTCTTTCGGGAAATGTGTCACTTGTGGTTGCAGAGTCGGAACTCATCCCGCTTCACACGGTCCTTTCCTGCCACACCAGCACCGGGGGCTGTGGGGGACGGCTGTGTGGGTGTGGATTTAGGGGTCTTGGCGAAATGGGAGGGAAAAGACAGGGTAAATACAGTAAATAGCTCTTTGAGCTTCCCTCTTGGTACTGTCTTCTCTTTACCACCTGTGTTTTGTAGACCTTGGAAACGATGAGTTGAGGTCTTCCAGATCCTTCCCCGCTTTTTGGGAGAACAGGCAACAGAGGTCTGAAGGGGATGGCCAAGTTACCCTTCAGCAGGAGTCCCCTAGGAGAGGCGGGGATATTCAGGTCACTGTCATTTTATACTCTTGTTGGGGAAACTGGAGGTGAGAGGTCCTGTGTCACCTCCTGTGTGCCCTCGGTGGCGTGGTCTAATGGTACCCGGCACATGTGCAAAGGTTCCCCTACTGACACTGGACATCCACAAGGGTTTATTTAAACAAGAGGTTAATTTTTAGACAATAGATGCCACTGCAGGAGGCTCTAAATTTTTGCATTTTTGGGAACTGATGGCA
>VYZQ01032554.1:20000-55000 GCA_013400655.1 Mystacornis crossleyi | reverse complement strand
TAGAAAATCAATATATCATCAGCCTGAAGCAATTTGCAAGGGTTTTCAGTTTACTGAATTAACAAAAAAAAAAAAAAAGAAAAAAAATCTTTGAGTTTTGCTCCTGATTGATAGAAGCATTTTTAACTGTCAAAATTGCCAAATCTAAAAACAAAAGCTGTAGCTCTCAGCCATGGAAAGGGAAAGGCAGGTGCTGTGCTGAAGGGTAGGCATTTCCCAATTTCCCAGGTCTGGGTTTTACTTTGTCTAGAGGACAGAGGGGGAAAATTCATGTTGCTGTCTGAACTTAGTTGCTCATGTAACTCTAGACCCAGGATGATCTTTCTGAGCTAATCCTGAGTGCGCTGATTGGAGTTCCTGGGACAAATTTTGGGGGAAAACCTCGGCCTAGCAGAAAGGCCACTCAAAGCAGGGGACCTGCCGGACCCAAACCACCTCAGACTGGTGTTACACGTCACTTCCAGTGCCAACCAGCACGGCAGAGATGCCAGTGGCAGCAGGGAGACCTGTGCTGCTCCAGGCTGGACACTGTGCTCTCCACCAAGCCTCTGGGACTGTGGTGCTGCTGAATCAGGGAAAAAAATGAAAGCTTTCCAAATTGCACATCGTTCCTCCTGTGGCCGTGGCATTCTGGGATGCAGGAGGGACGCTCAGAACCTTAATTAGCTGTGTGTGCAGCAGAACAGGAGCTGTGAAAGGAGATGCTGTGTTCTGGGAACCAGTAAACTACAGAGCTATCCCTAGGAACTGTCTGTTATGGAAAAAATTTGCTCTTGGGCCAACACTGCCAGCTCCCCCCTGATTTCTGTGTGTGGGTGGTGTTTGCTGTTCATCAAGGCCTGACTTCTATCACAGAGTGGTCCTGAGAAGCCCCTTGGCACAGGACTTAGTCAGACCGGCTTGGTCAAAATGTTTAAAAAATAATGAAGATGGGGGCGGTAGGATGGCAAAAACCTGTCCTGGGTGGAAAAGCTCCACTTGGATGTTTTTGGTTTTGGAAGAGGCTGCAGAGGAAGGGAGTGGGCGAATGCGAAGGAAGCGTTACCAAACCAGCCCCCACACGCATATTTCATCCTATCGTTATCAAAGTTTTATGAGCATCTGGTCTTGGCCCCAAAATCTATTCTGTTGAGGGATTTTTTTTTTAATCTATCCGAGTTTGACTACAAGGAGAATCTGCTATAATTCTTTTTTTCTTCCTTTCCCCCCATCAATTTTACCTGGGCTGGCTTTGCACAGGCAGAGCCGCACAGACCTGGGCTCCAGCCCGGCTCCACGTGCGGCACATAAACCACATGTGACATGGAGTGGCTGCTCATGGATTTTATTTCCCAAGGGAGAATTTATCCAGGAGTGTCTGTGACTTAAAAACCCTTTCTCATCCTTTCAAAGCCAGAGCAAATGGTGGTGCAGGGTTTGGCAGCGTTGAACAGACCGGGGAGGAAAAGGGCAAGGAAAGGTGGAAATGGGCAAGAAGAGCCACTTTTGTGTTATTCCTCCACAAAGCAAAAGTTGTATGAATACTTGGATGAACTTCTGGACACGAGCTCCCATCTGCTGTTGAAGAAGATCTTTTTGTTTATTGAGCTGATTACTTTCTTAGATGCCTGAAGAAGTGATAGATTTATTTGATGGCTTCAGCGTAGTGATCATTTTCATCCATCCAGAAAAATCCTTGTTCCTGGGACACAATCCATGGCTGAGTTCAATTTGACTTGTGGGTAATTTCAAATAATGTCTTAAGGTTTGTTTTCAAGAAGTAAGGGAAAAAGGAAAGGAGAATGGAGAAAATAAAGGGTCTGAGTAGGTCAGCTCCCATGTTATATTCAACCTTTAATTTCAAGATGCATTTGCAAAGTTCTGCCAGGACTACAAACCCGGGAGGTTTTGAAGCTCTCGAGGAACTTTTAGGAGAGCTTTTTGGTGCAGGTCTGAAGTAGCCAAACATCCTGAGACATTACAGGCAGAGAGGGCTCCCAGTGAGCTGGTTTGACAGGTGGGTTTGCTCAGTTTAAGTGACTTTATCCCTAAGTCCAGGCAGCTTAACATGGAATGAACATCTTAATTTCACATTTATACAACTTTAAAACCATTTGTGCTTTTAGCAAATTTTTTTTTTTCTTTTAACGTGTTCAATAACATGTTCCCTTCTGTGGCTGTAGAGGGAGGGGGTCTGGCTGGAGAGATCTTGGATGTGCTCCCATGTTTGTGCCGTAGTCCCTTCCAGCAGCTCTGGGACCACAGGCCGGTCAAGAGGGAGAACTATTCTATGAACTGCTGGCGTTTTTCCAGAAACGTCTCCCTGGGCATCCTGGCCCCATGCTGTGGATGGCTCCCAGCCAAGGCCATGGAGAACCCCTGGGAACTCCCACCTGATTTCCAGTAGAGTGCTAAATCCCGGGCCTCTCTTACAATCCTGCTGCAGCACCCAGAACTTCAGGCTGTTTTAGAAATCCTAAAAGCACAGCTGATTTTCCCAACAAAGGGTCTCGAGTGCGGTGACATCAGAGGGACTAACACGACTTGTTTGGCTGTAATTTTATATACGTTACTTAACGTATTTATTAACGCATCACATTAAACCCCAGCTTCTGCTGCCTCTGGCTTGCATTTGTGCCGAGGGGGTACCGTGTTCCAGTGTTTCGCCCTGCCCCAAGTATTGTCAGTCTTCCTCCTCCAGAAAAAGACCACGGATCCCTGGAACTTCACCACTGAAATGCGTGGGATGTGCAAGGGAGGGGAGAAAAAGAGTGTTTCCAGCTAAAAATATCTGATGTTAAACATTCAGGATGGCCAAATAGCAGATAAATAAATAGTTTAAATATTTTCCAGGTCTAATTGTTCCTGTATTTAGTCTGGGCTCTACTTTACTGAACAAAAGCGAAAACAAGTAAACTAGAGGATAAGCATAAATAGCTGGATCCTGCCAGAAATATTTAGAGTTTCTGCACTGCAGGAACCGTGCATGGGTTTGTTTTTTGCTGGCTCCAGCCCTTTTGTTTGAACACTTATATTTTTCTTGTGCCTGGTTAAGTACAGCCAAACTGCTCCGTGATTCCCTGAGTGCAAACAGCCCAGAAAGTGAGCAAAGGTAGGAAGGAGAAGCAGGCATGCCACATCTGTCCCCCAGCCTAACCAGTGTCTATGGGATAGAGCTACTCACCTTCAGGAGCATTATAAAAAATAAAGAACTGACAAAATGCATATTTAGGAAGTATGAAAAAAAAACCTTAGGGGAAAAAATAAAAGTAGGACTAAAGACTTGGTTGAACAAAAATGGGAATGGCCACCTCACAGAAATGGCCAGCTTTCAATTTTACAGATCCAGCACTTTTTGTTCTAGAAGAAATGACGCAAATTTGAATTTAATAAACAACAACAACAACAACATTAAGAAAAAGAAGCAAATCATGCTGGCATTTTTATATTCCCTCTGATTGACCCTAAATGCTGCTCAGAGAATCGTGCCGTATGGTGACATCCGGAGTCTGGGATACAGCTCGGAGCAAGACAAGCCCTGCCATGGGAAAGGCCCTGGCAGTGTAGAACCCTTCAGGGTGCTTCTGACCATCTGAATATTTCTGATTAAGTTTGAACAGGCACAGAAGAAAACAACTCAGTTTCCTGGTAGTAATGTGAATATTCCCAGAAAAAAAATCAGTACTTTCTCCGGGATAATTCTGGTTTTACAGAAACACCTTTTTGTACTGGAAAAACTGGTTTGGTTTAAAATTCCCAAGCAAGTCCCATGATAGTTTGTGGCATTCTTTTTTTAGCAGACCCATGAAAATCTCTTGCAGAAAAGCAAAAAGGATAACCTCTTCCTTTCCCTGTGAGGAAGAACAGTGCTATCCTAAAAGTCTGGGATGTACTAGGAAGACAAGCTCAGTTTTCCTGTGAAAAGAATTTTATTCCCCATTTTATAGCTCGATCGCAACTCAGTGAATAGAGAGATGAACACCAGGCTTTGATTCAAACTCTTAAAACTGATTATCCTGGATAATTTTGTGTCTCTTAAGCTCCATAGAAATCTCTCGTGATGTCCTGGCGGGAGGACGAGGTGTTGTCTGTGGGTTTTCACTTGACCTGCAAGGACCACAGGACTGGACTTTTTTGCCCAAAGGACTTTGGGGATGTGGCTGCCAGAGCTGGAAAGAGCCAGCTGGGTTTTTGGGTGTCTTTGGGCCCTTTAGGACCCCTTAGGATCTTTTAGACCCTTTGGCTCTGTGTTCCAAAGTGAAGCCAGGGACAGAACCCCATGGCCATTTGGGAGCCAGAAGGGCTGGAGATGCCTCTTGCATGTTGCAGCAGAGACCCAAGATGATTTTTGAATGTTGATCTCAGTAAAAGTGTAACCATTCCCAGAGCAATCACCACCAAATTAAAAAAAACAGTGTCAGGAAGAATTATTACTTGAGGGTTTTTAGCAATTACTCAAGTCAACATCCTTTGCTGAAGTGGGTAGTTCTTTATTGGATTGTGGTTGACTTGAATTTGTTCTTTTTCCATTCCTGTTGTGCAACCTTCCCCTAATTCCTAATTTGCTTTTCTAGACACTTTTCTTAGAACAAGTAGCAACCCAAGTACGTTTTTGCTGCTTTTGGTGTCTGTTGCTAGCAAAAAGCCAGCCTGGGGAGGGAAGGATGGCTGAGTTGTCCTGTACACCCCCAGAATCAGGAATATTTAATTACTGGGCAGTGGATTCCAGTTGCTCAAACCCATCTGCTGGTGTCACTTTTGGTGTCACCAGGTGTGCTGGGTTAAATTTTGTGTTGGTGACCGTGAAGAACACGGGCACGGAGGACACCTTGGTAATCCCACGGAGTCACTGTGCCAAATGGCTGCACTGAGCTACCTGAGCAGCACCAAATGAACTGGCCTGGCTACACCAGAATGAAAATTGGGAATTCCTGCCAGCTCTGCTCAGGCTTAACTTCTCTCTGTTGCTCTGTGGCACCACCCACCCTCAGGGAGGTAGAGGTGAGATAGAGTATAATTTCACAAAGCACAGTTATCCTTAAAAAGGTGCTTAAGGGAGTGTGCAGACCCAGAATCCAAAGGTGAAACCAACTCTCACCGTGATTGTTGTCGACTTACCAAGTTCCAGGCACCTTTAGGCTAAACGTGAGTATCTAACACCAAATTATCCCATCCTATAAAAAATTTCAGTGTTCTGTGTGGTCTAAAAATACCCTTTGTTATCCGTGAGACAGTCCTGGTGGAGGTCAACACAGTGCAATATGCTCCAACTCTCAAATTTAGGTTCGTGTTCTCATGTTCAACACTAAAATCAAAGGGACAGGAGGAGGATTGTTTCCCATGGCTGAAGAGCAAAGTACATGCATTAGCTTAATAATATTAGTTGTGAGATGCAGAGATAAGAGAGGTGGGTGGGGAGCAGCAATTCCCATCTGAGCCCTAATGGGGACTGTGGGAAAACTTCAGTGAGCAAACCCCAAACCGGGTGAAAGTCGTTGCAGCTGAAACCCATTACACACCCCAACTCTGTCCAAGCGTGCGGAGGTTTTTGCAAACCTCTTGATGAACCCGGGCTGAGTTTTAAGATAATCTGGCCTGAGTTAGAGAGTCAGGTGGAAGTGCTCTTGTTTGGGCTGAGTTATGCTCTGTTTTTGAACTCGAAAGCCAGTGTGAAATTTAGGATGTGAGAAACCAACACAGACCCAGAGAACTGAAGAAGATGTTTATAGAGCTACGGAAAACCAGGAGATCACCTGATTCTCTCTGTACCATTTTGTTAAATTTGATGTCATTCGTGGCTACATTTAGAGGGGCTCAGCCAATTCTTGTTTATGCCTTTTCTCAGAAATTCTCATTTATGCACTGTTTCCATCATGTTGTTGGAGGGCAGATTTGTTAAACACTCAGAGCGTCAGTGAAATGAAACCAAGATGAAATAAACTTTCCAGGTCCTTTTATACCTTCTTCAATGCAGAAAGAGTATTTCTGCTGATTCAAACCTAGAGAAAGCTGTATGGAATCATACAATGGTTTGGGATAGAAGGGACCTTAAAAGATCCTCTGTTTCCACCCTCCGTCATTCATGGCAATTATTTCTTTTAAGAACAGTGGAGCTTTGTGGGACAACCTCTGTTGTACCTCTGGCCATGATGAACGCATGTCCCACGGTGCTTCTTTCTCCTTTGGTGGCATCTTTGCCAAGGTGCCTCTCCAGGTGCAGGTTTTCCGTGCAGTCCTTTTCCATGCAGATGCTGCTGCACAAAGGAAAAGCCAGCAGGCAACATCCACAACTCCTGGCTCTTGCCCTGCTTCTGTTATCTGGGCACACGCTCCTGCACGCCTTGCACCTGCCGAGGTGGGTGGTCTTTCACTCCATCTTCAAACAGCAGCTTGTAACTGGTCATCTGGTGGGGCAGAAAAGCTTGGACCTGCCTGTTTTGGTTTTTTTTTTCCTCCCAAGGAAATAATACAGAAAAAACCCCGTAGAGAGTCAGAGTTACTTTCACATGTTCAGCCAGACTCTCAACTGGTTTTGTTTAAGGGAATTTCTGCTGAATCCCGAGCAGCTCGGCCAGGTGATGCTGGCAGTGTAAGCACGTGGCTACTTGCAGTCAAAATATGAAGTTGGCTTTATGCTTTTTAAAAATATAGAATTAAAAGTATATGCTGATTGCAGAAGAGCGTGTCCTGTGAATGGAATGCTTTGCTTTAGGGTGATATGTTGTGACTTCTGAAAATTTGAAATACCTGTTATGGATCAGCTCTCACTTAGTGGGGACTGTATTTGTCAGGTGGTGATTGAAGTTGCAAATCAGTATTCTCCAAGCTTGGAATTTCCAATGGGGAGGCAGATAGCTGCAAAAACATCAGTTTTAAGAATAAAATAGAATGAAACAAGCAGTAATAAGAAAAAAAGTGCTTGACAGGCAAATTTGGTGTTACACGTTCTGCATTTCTTTTCAGTCTTTCAAACTTTCTGAACACTATAATTTGTTTCTAGTGTTAGCATCACTATCATCAAAGATGTTGGACTCTATTAGCTCAGCTGTCTAAGGGATGTCTTTTTAAAAAGGAGGAGAGTAGGGGGGAAAAAAATCCCCACCCCACCAACAAGTTCAGCCACTTGAATTTAAGCATAATCACTTTTCTTACCGCGTCCTTCATTTGCAATCAAGGCAAAGACAGCAGGAGAAAACTCAGTCAACTGCTCACTTGCCCCAAGACAGGCAGAGGTTTTGCATTAGTTGTGGCTTTGCTGAGGTTACTCCTCCAAGGCAGGAATGCAGTGTGGAATGACTTGTGCTACAGCACGGACCGAGATTTGGGTTAAACAAAGCCTGTCATTTTATGGGGTGGTTCAAAAATGCTTCTCAGTGGATGTTTCTTTCTACCCATCATTTTTCCTGGGGTAGGGATGTAGGGGTCCCTCTCTCCAGGCTTGTCCCTAATAGAGGCTTATTGAGTTAAAAACAGAGCAGATGTAGGGTGGTGGGGCGGAGTGTAATAGATGATCACTAGTTAGATGGAGGAGAAGGTGTGGATCCTCCTGGTCAAGGCTCTGAAATAGAAGAAATTGATGCAGACCTTAGCTCTGGTATGGTCTCCCTTCCTCAGCATGCCATGGATATCTTCTCAGGCGGGGGTGTTGGTCCTCCCCTTCTATTTATATTTAACTATGGCAGAGTGAGAGACCGATGGTGGGCACTGCTGCCATGCTGGTGTCCTGCTCCTTGTCCGGAGTTGTGGCTGGAAAATGCCCCCTTGGCTCCAGAGTTACTGCTTTTCACTGCCAGACATCAACAAAGAGTTCGTCATCACGTCCTGGTCTCGCTTTGCCTCTTTTCTGTTTGCAGTTACCAGCAGGATACAACCTTTGTCAGATGAGTTATTTATTTGAAATGACCTATCAATTATTTCTGTTGCTGAATTAATAAGTTCAGGTTTGCACATGTAGTTAAAGCAAAATGCAGATTTGTCCGCGAACCTGGATGAGGCACGTGGCATTTTCTTGTTGGGCTGGAGGAATAGAACCCTTTCAGACTGGTTTTCATGGCCAACACGGAAACTAAAGCATGGAATATTAACTTTCTTTGAGTACCCCTCACATTTGCTTGAAATTGTCTCTTTTCTGGCGCAATCCTTGATGGTACCTTCTTGCATTGGGATAGTCAAGGGAAACAACAAGGGAGACAAAAAGTCAGCCCAAAATGACAAAACAAAATTTCAGTGAACATTCCTGGGAGATATTTGCAGGGTGTCACCAGCTTTGCTCACGTCTGTTGTTAGTATTTCAAAATGTGTTTTTTTAATGCAGAACACAGGCCAAAGATTTTTTTTAAATGTTAGGATTCCAACTTTTTTTCTGGGTTTTAGAGCATTTGCCACTCAATTCATATATCAGCAATTATGTTCTCATGAAAGCCCCTACCTAAAATGAACATGACTGAGGAAGAGGGTGGCTCTTTCCCATTGCTGATTCTCTATTAGGAAAAGAAAGGAAAAAAAAAGCCACTTGCATAAATCTCTCCAGTGCCTCTAATGTGAGTTGCTTAAATATGTACTAGATACTGAGGGATATTAAACCCATGGTGATCGTTGAAGGGAATGAAGATCACTTGTGTGTTCTCTGCTTCCTCTTGATTTTGTGGTGTTTGGTGAATCTGGGACATCTTGGGGCAGGGTCTTGGCGATCCAGCAGCTGCTGGATCCAAGGGCCTGGGAAAGATGCAGTGTGAGAGAGAGAGAGACAGAGTCTGTCATGACTGAGCCACAAGTGATGGAAATGTGCTGCAGGCTAATTTGTTCCTCGTGGAAGAGCGACAGGATTTAGGATGGATATATGTCAAAATGAATGGTTTGCTGCAGGAAAGTGTGTGGGATGAGACTGGATTTAGTCAAGTAGGCAGAGACACGGGGGCTTTGGGGTTTGTTCACATTCGGAGGGAGACAGCAGGAGATGGTGGTGGGGATGGGGAGGTGACTGCCCAGGGCAACGGGTAATGAATTTCCCAGAGTGGTTGAAGTTTCGCCTGCTCGTGGATACAGAGCCAGACCTTTACACGTTTTCAGAAGCGCGTGTCGTGTCATAAACATATCCAGAAAGCAACGCATTTTGTTCCCAAGGTGGGGAACGTGAGCAGCCCCAAACTGTAGAACTGACTGTGTTCCACAGGCTTTAGTGACTTTACCACTTTCATCCATGGAAAACTTTTTTCTGATGCACTTGTAAACTTTCCCTCTAGTTTCTTTACTCTTTGCAATGACCTTTCTCTTTCAATAGAATATTGAAAAGATAAAAAAAAATATCAAAAATATAAATTGTGTTTTTAAGTACAGAAATGCTGCTCACCTGTCACTGAACCTCTGGAGAAAGAGGGTTCGATAGGAACTCTGTTTTCTGCTGATTTTGGGGTGTATGGCAGCTCTGGCCTCTCGTGCATAATGATCTGGGGACTCATTTGAGCAGAAGGTGACCCAGATTCCCGCTCTCTCTGCCTGACTCACGTTAGGGCTGGTTTTCACAATAGTCCCTCCAAAGAAATACACAATCTGGAGAACCTCTGCCAAATATCTTAATGGCACTTGAGGTTTGGGCTGGTTAGTGACATCAAATGAAACAAAAGCAACTCCCTGACAATAGAAGAAACCATTCCCATTGTGAGTGAAAATCATTTTCAAACGTGAAAATGCACCAGCTGGGTCAAGTAATGCTTATGAAAAATTCTCGGGTTTTACTTTGATATGCTCAGCGAAGGAACTTTAATTTAATGGGACTCGGTTGAAAAGAACCAATCAAGGAACAGTGGAAAAGCTGAATGCCCGGCATAAATACCTGCAGTTCCACCCAAACAATGCCATTGTTGGGCTGTAATCAGGAGAGGACTTTCAAACAATGCCTGGAGGCGTCCCTGGCCAGTCGGTGCAGGTGAGGCGCTCGATGACTAATGCCTGGTGTGTATCTGGGTACACACATTACTGTTTACTAATCTTTTCCTTTCTTAGTCATCCTCAAAAGGCTCCTCAAAGCAGCACAGGGACGCCGGGCGCTTTTTTTACAATAAGCAATGTCCTGTTTGTGATAGAAGGTGCTGGATGCAGAATTCAACTTTGCGGTAGCTGTGGTTCGCTTGAGCGATCTTGACCTGATCTTGAAGGGTTTGAAAGGCTAATCCATTCATTCCTATTCCAGACATACACAGATTAGGCTCCTGTTGAAACAACTTGCACTTCTGAAATCAGCAGCAAAACTGCAACCAGCTTTGCATGTGTCTTAAATTTCCAGCCTGGGGAATGATACTGGCCTTTGTGCCTTTCCTTTTCTCCCCTCCCCGAGGGGCACAACTGTGCTGGTCAGCCACAGTGCACTCTTCCTAGCTGATAAATTCAGCAGCTGGAGCTCCCAGGCACGCCTTCTTCTTGATTTCTAGTTTGGCTACACGGTACACCTTCAGTACGAGGTGAGCTGAGGAGTTGTCTTGTGAGGGAGCTTCAAGTGCAGTTTATCTTGGTTCAACATTTACTTTCGTTTTCAGAGTTTGAAACAAGTGTCTCAAGGAAAAAAAAGGGAAAAAAAAAAAGCCTGGTGTCCTTGAAATGGTCACTTCTCATTTCTCTGCTCAGGTATCAGGTGCTGACAAATGTTTCACAGCCAGATCATGCACTGGAGCAAGTGGGGTCCGGTCCGTACACCCTCATACGTCTCTGGAGATGCACCCACTGTGCCCACACATACCTGCCTGTGGGCACCTGCACCCCGCTCCGGGTGCCTGTACTTAGCTGATGAGTTCTGATTAGGGGTTGTTTATTTTCATCTCGGTCTGTGGCTGCGTGTCCTGTGCTGTGAGCTGGAGGAAATGGTGTGCTGGGGCACAGCCCACACGTGTGGNTTTTTTACAATAAGCAATGTCCTGTTTGTGATAGAAGGTGCTGGATGCAGAATTCAACTTTGCGGTAGCTGTGGTTCGCTTGAGCGATCTTGACCTGATCTTGAAGGGTTTGAAAGGCTAATCCATTCATTCCTATTCCAGACATACACAGATTAGGCTCCTGTTGAAACAACTTGCACTTCTGAAATCAGCAGCAAAACTGCAACCAGCTTTGCATGTGTCTTAAATTTCCAGCCTGGGGAATGATACTGGCCTTTGTGCCCTTCCTTTTCTCCCCTCCCCGAGGGGCACAACTGTGCTGGTCAGCCACAGTGCACTCTTCCTAGCTGATAAATTCAGCAGCTGGAGCTCCCAGGCACGCCTTCTTCTTGATTTCTAGTTTGGCTACACGGTACACCTTCAGTACGAGGTGAGCTGAGGAGTTGTCTTGTGAGGGAGCTTCAAGTGCAGTTTATCTTGGTTCAACATTTACTTTCGTTTTCAGAGTTTGAAACAAGTGTCTCAAGGAAAAAAAAGGGAAAAAAAAAAAGCCTGGTGTCCTTGAAATGGTCACTTCTCATTTCTCTGCTCAGGTATCAGGTGCTGACAAATGTTTCACAGCCAGATCATGCACTGGAGCAAGTGGGGTCCGGTCCGTACACCCTCATACGTCTCTGGAGATGCACCCACTGTGCCCACACATACCTGCCTGTGGGCACCTGCACCCCGCTCCGGGTGCCTGTACTTAGCTGATGAGTTCTGATTAGGGGTTGTTAATTTTCATCTCGGTCCGTGGCTGCGTGTCCTGTGCTGTGAGCTGGAGGAAATGGTGTGCTGGGGCACAGCCCACACGTGTGGGCGGCTGTTTGTTTGTGCCTATTGCCAACCGTGAAGGTCAGAGCCTTGATGGGGAGGTGTCCGAACTTCACTTAAACTTGGAAAGCAGGTACAGTTGTCTCAAGGAACAGGATCGGGATGGGGCAGCCCGGTGAGTGTCCATACGGAAGTGACACCAGCTGGCAACCCCCCTGTGCACCTGCGGATGTGTGCACACATGCAACCATTTATATACATAGAGAACAATTATTTATATCCTGTCCATGGAAGTATCTACGTGCAAATGCATCCAACACCAATCAGAGAAACCCAGAATAGTTTGGGTTGGAAGGGACCTTAAACATCATCTGAAAACCATCTTAAAACACTGGACAGGTTCCTTGTATAACAAGGTGCTGCATAAATCTGACCTGTGGTCCCTGGCTTGTCCAGCTCCATCTTAGAAATTATTTTCTTTGAGGCTCATTCCTTTCATGCAGCAAAATTATGATCTCAGGTGCATTGTGGAGACTTGGGTACCTTTTTTTTCCCTCTGTGAGCCAATGAGAGAGTTCTGGGGAGCCAGGGCTTCCCTTCAGCGTGGCTGGGACTTTACAAGCAAGGATACCTGGTGCAGTCGGCAGACCTGACACAGGCTGTTGGAAAGAGATGGTGGCCCCAGACTGGAAGGTTCTGGTAAGCTTGCATGGACTACTGGCCAGCCCTCTTTCAAAAAGGGCATGCGAATGAGCGCCTGGCTCTGAATTGCTGGCAAAAATTGGTGCTTTGGGACATATCTGTGCTGTTGGCCCAGCCATGGAAAGGCACCACGCCAAGGAGAGCTCCCGCACGGTCACTGCCGCTACAGCCTTGACTTACGTGGATGCCTTGCCCAGGCTGGGATATCTTAGGGCTGCAAGTGGGGGAATTCTCCACAGGGCTGGAGATACAAAGAGTAATTCCTTGCTGCATATTCACAGCCGGCACGGCAGCGTCGTGCGGGCAGGCAGCCTGTGCAGGCTGCAATAATGAATGGACGAGCGCCATGCCCGCCCTCCCGTGAGCTCCTGAGTCATTCAAACCCCACGCCGTGACTTGAGACCACAGCAGCACGTCCTGCTCCGACCCTTCACGTGGGCTGCGTTACACTGACAAAGAAAAAGGCTTTTTGTATTGTCTCTGCCAGGCTGACCTTTAGAGTGTTTACTTTTCAATCAGCTTTAAGCAGGCGAGCTTGAACTCCCCGGCGTGAGCAAGTTCAGCGCCGGAGTGCTCTCACCCAAACATTTGCCAAGATAACGCCGAAGTGACAAATAAATACGAGTTGTTTTTACAGGTGTAAAATCAACAGATCAAATGCTGACCCTGGCCGTGGTGGTGAAGCCGGCCCGCGTTGTGTTTGAAGAATACCACTGCATCATTTACACTTGCAAACCCTTTGTAATCTTAATCTCTTTGTGGCTTTTATGTTATACTGGCCCCCCAAGGTTAAAGAAAGAGATTTAGACCTTAAACACAAATCCAGCCTTCAAGCTCTGGAATTATCTTTGCCTTTAAATGCAACTGATCAATGCCCATTTCTTTTGAAAATAAAACCCTTTTGAACCTTGAAAGCCTTCCACTGTTGAGCTATGTCTAAGTGCCACATGGGGAAATGGGCAGAAAAAAAGCCCATTTTTCCCTTAGTGCTTGCATTAGAGGTCCTAAAGTTCAGTCCAACGCAATCAATTTAATTGGCGCTAGCTCTAGTGACAAATTATACTGGTTTACACTCAAGTGTAGCACAGATTCCTCAAACGCTGGGAAAGAAGGGAGATACACTTCTTGGTCTCTACTTAAAGAGGGCAACAGTATTGGAAAAGGAGCACATTTAATTTATCACTGTCAGAGCAGGTGCAAAGTTTAATTCTAACTAAAAGCATTAAACAATTAACCCAGACAGTCAGGCCCTTCGGAAAACGCTCAGTTGCAGGGAACACATGGACCAGATTACCAATGGAAAAAAAGTCATGGCTTCTCTTTTATTTAAACGAATATCTCCTAGCACTTAAAAAAAAAAAAAAAAAAAAAAGAGGAAAGATGGAAAGAAAAAGGGAAAAAACTTTATAGACTTCTGAAAACTAGTGAATAAAATCTAAGATGGGAAACTCCATCAGAGTGGCAGCAAATAGCTGTCTTTTAAGTAATTTATTGATCTTTGGTACTCTATGAATTGGGGAATCTATAACCTGCTGATACCATCTCTCTATAGTGCACGTGCTTTGCAAAGTGCCTGGCTACTGTTTTCTTCTGCAAGGTGACGGACGTGCTCCTCAGAGTGCGGTTTAGCTCTGGCACGCTGAAGAAGCACAAGGGCTCTTTGCAAACCAGGCATGGCTTGCCCAGAGGCATTTGTAACCTGTGGTGTCGAGTTCACAGAGGAGATTCCCCCAAACTGAGGTCCCATTGGAGAAAGGCAGTAAATCCGTCCTTCAATAATCCTTCCTTTAACAGCAAAATGAGGTCCCAGAGCTCTAGCAGGCGTCGGTGCTGGCTTGAATTTAAACAATGCTTTGGCAGGTAAAAATAGTGTTGGATGAGGGGGAGAGTGTGGTACAGGTGTGCAGAATTTGGGGCTGAAAAATCACATTGTGGAGGTCAGCTTGCAGAGCCACTCTCTCAGACCGTGAGTTTGAGTTAGTTTTGTATCCATGGGTTATGCATTTACAGTAAAATCCATCTTTCCATGATTTAACAGGAAGAACAATCAGGTGTTTTGTCCAAAGAATCTCGTGTGTATTGTGAAGAAGTGAACTCTTCAGTAAAGTTAACAAGGGAAGGGCCCTTCCACGGGGTCTTCGGGCATCCTCACTGTCTTCTCAAAGTGGGTAGAAATTCCTGTCATTTCTAGTATGTTTTGTGTTGGTCTAAATTTGAATAGCCAAGGCAATTTAGAAATCTGTCCTTTCTTTCTGAGCCTTTATAAAATATGTGTCTGCGGAGGATAAATCGCTTCATTATATTCCATTATTTTGTGGATAACGTGCTGGTGATATCGAAACAATGAGAATAATAATATTGTTCCCACTCCAGTGCCATCAACAGATTCCCTCCTTCCACCATCATTTCAGCATCATTATCGTGTCTCATTGCTTAGACCTTAGGTAGCCAATTTTGAAGCAATTCATCCTCGCAAGAAATGCCAAATGTCCATGTCAGGCGTTCAGGCTGCATTTTTCAAACTCCCAGGTACAAAGCTATGCAGGCTCAAGGGTTTGGATGCTTATGATATTGTGTAACTAGAGCTGATGTGCTTCAAATGTAGTAGAAATGTGACTTTTTTCCTTATTTTTTGAAACATGCCAAGCATG
The DNA here is from genome assembly GCA_013400655.1 of Mystacornis crossleyi. NCBI lineage: Eukaryota > Metazoa > Chordata > Aves > Passeriformes > Timaliidae > Mystacornis > Mystacornis crossleyi. Next base: position 39,990 of record VYZQ01032554.1, on the reverse strand, counting down.
CTATTGAGCAAAGACTCGTTTTCAGACATGCACAAACAGTGCAAATGGTTCCAAATTAAGTGGGATTTTTGCTTACGTCTCTGTGAATGGGAATTTAACTCTGCAATTTATAGAGAACTTATCCTCGGGACCTGGAACAGCACAGAAATGAGATGTGTGGGATTTGGGTGGACTTTGTGACTCCTGCCGTGTGTTTACATTTGCTCCTCAGCCTTTTGGGCTTTGTTGAGGTGGTGGGTGAGACTCTGGAAATGGATACATCCCACACCAGTAGCTGCTGAGGGTGCAGCCACGACTGGGGACTTCCGGGAGAAGGAAGCAGAAGGGAAACGTAAGAGAGTACCAAAAAACTTCGCGGAGATATTTTCCTCTTTCTCCCTTCCTTTCTTCCAGAGATTTTAAAATTGTTTTTATCCCTTGAAGTCTAAACCGTTTATTATAAATACCAACATGAATTTCCTTGCAGTAGGATAAACACTCAGCTGCTCCACTTATTGGAGTGCCGCAACATAAACAAAACCAGACCAAATGATTTCTGCAGCGAATCCTTCCTCTGGTGGGGAGTGGTGTCTCTGTGTTGCAATCAAGCTGGTGTTTGCCTCCTAACAGCACATTCTGAATGACAGGATCCCACACGTACTTTTATACAGCAGCGAGATAAGGGGAGGCACAGGGAGGAATACACATTATCCGCTCGATAACGGCCCTGGCTTTTCTTTGTGCATTGGGGTGGCATAAGCGAGAGGCAAAGCAGAAAAAAGCCGTGGCCATGTCCTCGTGCAAACCGTGAAACTTTAGGTCTTGCCTGCTTCAGTCTCACCAAGGGCCAGGTTGGACCAGAACGAGGCTGGTGGGGCTGCCCCCAGTGAAAAAGTGACAAAATTGGATTATTTTATATCAGGTTTGGGTGTTGGCCTTTCTAGGATTTATTCTCAAGATTTTCCTTTCAGTCCTGAAAGGAATATATGGAATGAAAAGAATGAGGATGAGCAACAATTACAATTAAAAATTTTAAGTTGCTTATAGTCGCAGGACCCCAGAAGCTGGGACTTTTATGAAGAGCATCAGATTTCCAGACCTTAGATTCAAACTGTGAGATCTGCTGCAACTCAGTCCCTAAAACTGAAGGTTTTTTTCTTCCTTGCTTTAAAACTCCTGACATCTGAAAATGGGGTGGGTTAGAGAGAGCTGGGAATTCTATTTCAAAGCAGCACCAAAATGCTGAGAAGAAGGTTCTCCAGCTCCCATCATGGTGGAGCACGGAACATGATGTAGCCCACATCCCTAAAGTACCTTTGGTGTACTTGCTGTGTCTTATTTCAGAGAAAAAGGACTTGGATTTGTTCTCCTTTACACCACTGGAAGATTTGTTGCATATTATAACCTTAAAGTATAACTTTCCACAGCTTTTGAGTCTTTCAGTCATACCAAAATAGTCACAGCCAACTAATTTGGCCCAACATAAAAGTAACAATACAATAATAGTAAAAGTATTTTCCCTATCCGTAAGTTATGTTGTAACATATAAATTGAGTTTAGCAAACTGGGAAATAAACACACCTTAAATTGGATCAAAATGAAAGGTATTCACCATATCCCAGCCAATACTTTGAGCAGATCAAATCCACTGCCTGACACCCCACCCCCCCAACTCAATTTCTCATGAAAATTGGAATTTTCCTTACAGTGGGAGCCCTTCTGTCATAAGAGGAGGTGGGATCTTCTCTTCAGCCACATAGCTGTACAATCCCTTTTTTCAATGTGTTATGCCACCACCCTTGATCTTGGGACAAGGTGATGAACTCCTCAGGTTTTACTGAACCTTTTCTTTTATTGTATGCAGCCTTTTATATCAGTTTTATGTGTATCGCTCTGCAGTGGGTTGAAATGTCTGCTTGGCTTGGTGCTCTGGGAACAAAGGAATCCCTCTGTGATGAGTTATGTGTCTACTTGAGGAGCATTTGCTCAAAGCCCCGTCCAACTGGACCTTGAAATGAGTAAATAAAGTTATGTCCCAGAAACATGGTCCTCCTTGGGATGCTAAACTCAGCAGGGGAAAGGCTGAGAAGCCTTCCATAAAATGAAGTAACAATTTAAAAAAAAAAAAAATCTGTGAATGGAGTGGGACAGGATGAACTAATCAGTGCTAAATGTGTGATGCTCCCCCACGGGATTCAGCCGGTTCAGGCCACGAGTAGAGAATTTAAGTGTGTCCTAAAGTGTGTCTTACACTTGAGTAGCATTTGAATTCATATCTAAGGTAAAGCAATTGCTTCAGAGTCTCCATTAAAATGAAAATTATCAGGAGTTGGAGCCACTGTGACTTCAACAGGGGTGGGGTCAGGCCCTGCTTTGCCCACCCAACGATAGCAAAGCAGGGTTTCCTTATGGTATCCTGGTGCAAGCCTGCCTTGGGTTTACCTTCCTGGGAAATGCTTCACAGGGAGTCAGGAGGGCAAAATTCACCCCTGCTGCAAACGATACGCCAGGATGCCAAACTTAGATGTGTCCCTGGCCTTTCCTTCAAAGTCTCTGTCAGGAATCTGGGAAGAACCAGGAGCGAAAAGCAAAAGCTGCTCGTAGCGGCGAGAGCGCTAATTCCGGCAGAGCGGGGAAGCGGTTTTGTTGATACGCTCTTTAAAAGCACGACCTGTTTTCTGCCGCTAGTTAAAGAGGGTAGTGGCAGTCTTTAGTGGCTGTGTCAATGTAGCCCGTGTTATTATGTACAGATGTGCCAGCTGCAAGTAGGCATTATCTCTTTGATAGTGCTAAGCACTTTACAGTGGGTCAGAGAAGTGCAGCTCTCAACCAATAGATCTAATTGCAATCCTTTTATGTTCTCTATGATTGCAGGTTTCTCCAGCACTATAAACAAATAGTAATCAACTAAACCTGTTACCTCTGAGCAGCGATGTCACGATATGAAATATTAACTGTTCCAAATACAGTAATGATGGTTTAAAACTGTATTTGTTCTTGAAGGTAAAAAATAAGGGAAAAAAGCAGGAGCGCTAGCACTGGCAGCATGAAGAGCCCTCTGGCTCTCTTTCATCTAATGAAAAATTGTGTCTGTATAAGACATGTTTTATGTGGTCAAATACAGTGTAAATATTGTGTACATCTTTTGCTATTGCAACAACATATCAACAGCACCACAAGTAATCTCTGCCTCCAAATCTACGTTTTTAAAAGACACTGTTATGTTAATACAAGAAAAACTTGTGTCTTCTTAGCTCAAGAAATGCTAGATGTGGACCTTGAATGTGTGACTGATGAGACGGAGTAGAGCTGGAAGTGGAGAAGAGCCTGGTTTCACTAATTTTTTCCCATATCTCAGGAAAATCTTTGTGGAAGCTCTTCCTGTGTGTTTGGCTTGCTGGGATTTTGGTGAGGGTGAAAGGAGAAGTTATTTGAGGAGCAGACTTTTGAAGTCCTTAAGCTGAGAAGCATCTACTCATGCTTGCAAGCTGGACAGCTTTGGGTTTGGGCCAAGTCTGATTAGGAAATGTGTCCCAGGGACCTGATCCTGCCCATGTTACTGAGCTCTTTTGGCCTCTGAAGATTGGGCTTGGGCTGGCTCATGATAATTTCCCACTGGCCCAACCCCAAAGAGTACCAGAATTAATGAAACCTTTTTTTTTTTATGGTGTAGCTGGTGGAGTTTGAGGGCCTGCGCCTTTGCACAATTTAATTTACTGGTTGGTTATAGATGTGGCTTCAGGGAGGTGCTGGTACTTGGATGCACATGAGGTGTCCATGGCTTAGACATCATCTTCAGATGCTGGAGGAGGAGCCCCTGGAAACAGCCTGAGCATTTTGAAGCTCTGGAATGGGGACTTTCCACGTAAATTGATCATGAAGGAGAGTTTATGAAATTTTTCATGGTTTGGGATTTAATCAGCTCCGATCGATGCAGCCCTAATGCAAGGTGAACTTGTTGATCGTTTCCACTGGAGGGTAAAAAAGCCCGAGGAAAAGCCGGGGCCACACGTGCAGCCTGTATCTCTCCTTGCTCTCGTGCTGATGCACAGCAAATAGCTGAGCGTTGAGCCTGCTCGTTGTCACTCAAACAGAGGCATAAATAACCCCACCAATGCCTTCCCATCCCCACCTGCATCCGTCTGGTTCCCGGTGTGCCCCCTCTTTTGTCCCGGGGGCATCCTGGGCTGACCCCCCTGGCGCCTGGCTGAAGGGGGTCAGTGTTAGGCTGGACTTTGTGCCTTCTCCACTCCCCCAGCTCCCACTCATCTGGGGAGTGAGAGATAGAGATTGGGAATTAAAACGTCTTTAAAAAGAAAATAAGCTTTTGTATCAGCCAGCTGGCGAAAGGATAAAGGACTGTGCTCACAAGATGCAATCAAAATTCAACAGTGTTTTATTAAACATGTAATATTATCAAACTAAACAAAAGAGCCCTCAATGGCTGGGAATACAATGCGATACAATTTATTTTATTTTTTTTTTCCCATGGTGTCATTCATACAAAAGTGTCATTGAGCATTCGGCTCCCAGTTACGAGCTGCACATGCAAATACCGGGACACGTGGTGGGCTAGGCAGTGGAACACAATGTGTCCTGCAGGTAGGCCACAGATCATTCAGATTTTCTCTGGATAACTGCTGCTAATGCACAGGGGTAGGATGGGTGGCTTACAGAATTAACCAGCTAAAGAAGACAAGTTTAACTGTCTTTCTGCTAAGGACCTTGGTCAGCAAACAGTTTGTCAGATGGTTTCCTCTGAGCCAGGCCTGTTTGCAGGCTCCTGTCCCAGTGCCTCACTCCACAAGGGCTGCAAATCAGCAGCTGATTATGCCCTTTATGTTGATTTTTATATTCCACTCTCGGTTTGTTTTCCTAGCAGCTAATAGAAGTTGGTCATTAAAAGAGAAAATGCTGTGAACAACACTGAACAAAACATTTCCTCTATTTCCACAGTTAGTTTTGTTCCGGTACAGACACAGACCCAATGCAAAGTCTGGGAGCTTGGATCAGGCCTAGGTTTTGCGGACACAAAACTGCCTGTGCCTGACAGGTTTTGGGGATGCCTGTCAATGGGAGAGCGCAGAGTGGTGAAATGAGGATGCTGGAGCCCCTCTCCAAGTCCTGGTGAGGTGCTGAGTGGGCTTGGGGGGCCAACACATCGATCCCACACTCAATCCCACACTCTTAATCCCACCTTGAGTGAGGTGTAAAGGACAGCTTCAAGTGCAAGGCTGAGGTGAATCAGTTATAATTATCTCTAAAGAGCGATCAACAATTAAATTGCGTTATTAACTCTGAATCTCACTGGAAATATGTGCTATCTTTCTTTTAAACACCTGAGGTATAGCTCTTCCCCTGACTATATTTACTTGGTGAATTTTGGTCCCTTAAAGGACTGGCAGCCGAACAATCTATCAATTAAAAAGAGAAGGGGGGGTGGAAATTGTGTCTGGCCTGCATCAGCTCAGCCAAGCAAGTTGGTGTAAAGGTGTTTGTGAACAGCAGCCCGGGAGCAACCCGTCCGCAAAAGCTTTTCTTCCCTGTAGAACCCCAAAGGCGAGGCAGCATGGAAGGAGAAAAAACAAAACCAAAATGACTAAGAAGCCCTAACCTTCTAACATACAGTTTTTGCTAAAAATATATATTAATAATATATTATTGAGCGGGCATAGATGAAGAAGGCCAGGGAAAGCGTAAGCAATAAGAGTGTGAGCAAGGTCAGTGTTCCTTGCCCGAGGACAGCACAATCAATAAGAGCTGGTCAATACCTGCTTTATTACTACGCTCCCACTCCGAGCAAAATCATTTTTAAATTAAGAATATATTTTGCAAAACTGAATTAACAATATTGAATATTTTGCTCTTTGATATGACTAGCCTTCAAAATCAAATTATTAAATATGGAAAAAAGCATATTGGTTCAGCTAAGGATTTTTTTTTTTGTCCCTGGAAAGGAAGCGTATGGTTTGTGATTCCCACTTGTGCTTGGGCATTAAATTACGCTGGATGCTGCCCCTGCCTTTCCTTGAAAGGTGAAATGCAAAGATACTTGGTTTTGTTTCCAAATGGCTCCTTTTTGCTTTGGAGACAAAATACTGATGGATAAAGCTGAGTGTGTAAAATGGAGACTGGCAGCAAACTTCTGCAGAAATTGAGATGTTTGTCTCTCCCCGGTTCGGTGCGTGGAGGATTCAGCCCATCCTAAAACCATTTTGTGAACCATCCCCACCTTTTCTCCTGCCTTCCTGGGCTTCCCAGCTGATTCACTCGGAGCATATATTGATGGTGTTAATTTGGAGCTGGTGTGAAGGCTGGCTCCAGGCAGGTTACTCAGCGAGGCAGTATCAAAGGGTGAGACACGATCCGTCCCTGCTCCCTGGGGCAGCTCTGCTTTGGCTCTGCTGGATTGTGCCAGGTCGCTCCCACCTTTCGCTTCAAAGTTTAGAGCCTGCAGTAACTTGAGCAAATCTCGTTTCATTGTGTTAAAATGATTACATGGGTTTAGGATGGCCATTTATCACGCTGAATTTTGTTTCCTTTGGAGGGAAGGGAAGAGAAGCTCTTTTATTTAGCTGTATCTGTGTTTTGAAGGCTTAGCTTCGGCCGCCTGGGCGTGAGCTTTGCAAGGACACTGTCAGTCCCACAGTGGTGGTGTGAGAGGGAGGGCAGCGGGTGCTCGGTGCAGAGCAGCTGGCCAGGGAGCTTCCATTACCAACACTTGGCCTGGGGATCTTGGTCTGGCATCCAGATGTATGGCTCAAGCCTGGGAGGGTGATGTCAGGGCTTTCTTCCTGCAGGAAAATGCTGATAATACCCAACTGCCAACCTCGTCTCCCACAGCAGGGTCTCTGGGATGCTGCTCCTCTCCTCTCCTCTCCTGTTGTCCTCCCCACATCCCTCCAGTGCCTCTCTGGTGTCTGCCATGCACTCCCTTGTTGACATTTGTTTTGCAGTAGTTATCAGTTGCTGGATGCAGGTAGGACATGAGATGGCAATCTCCCCTGAAATTGAGAGATATTGAAAAGACTCAGGCCTTTAGGGTTGGTTTGTTGGTTGGGTTTTTTAAAGTTTTACTCTCTTATTTTCTGCTGCTTGACTGCTTCATCTAATTCTCCTCAAAACATTTGGATGTGATTCACCCAGGGCAGATGGAGAGCTTTCTCCCTAAAATGTGTCCTGGCTCTTTGAGCAGCAAGGAGTAGCTGGACGCTTAAGCTCCAAATCAAAATCCCTCGCTTTACGTTGTATTGATTACAATGCTATAAAATACATTTCTCTTTCAAAGCCCTGGTGATGCCCCTCTTTATGAGGACCAAGTTGCCTTCAACCCCAGCAGCTCTACAGGGGTGTTTTTCAATATTGATGAAGCCTGCCATGCAGTTTTTGTGGCTGCTTAAATTTATCTCTTACCTCCGGGAGGACGCTGGAGAGATTTCACCCAGCAGCTTTTGACCAGTGCAGGGACTTCTGGTGGGGCTGGGGGCTTAAACCCAAACTTGTGAGAGGAGAGGTTTAAATTCACATTACCTCTTCTCTGCATCTCTAAGTCTCCGAGAGCGCTTGAGTTTAGGTTGTTTTGGGGGCACTAAAGCCCTGGATGATGCTGGTTGCCTTTGCAGTTAAGGAGGGCTTTCACCACGTAGGACCGTGGTAGTGGCTCTGATGCAGCAGCAGCCTCTGTTCAGCCCAAAATCCAAATTAGGGAGCCCTTCCTTAATTACCTCCAGGGTAAAAGAAAGGAAAATGGTTGTGGAGTAGCAGGAACATCAGGCTTTTGAAAACAGAAAGCTCAAACCAATTGTAGTTGTTTCCCTTGGAAATTTGGAGGAGGGAGGAAAGGATCCCTAAAAGTCACGCGGTGAGTTCTTGATATCGGGATGGTTTAGTGATGCCCAGCACTTCCTCCAAGGGTCTTTGTTGGGAGGACTGATACCTCTGGTTTTTTCCTCTTGTGCAAATTTGGTGGACATGCAGCAAGAATGCATTGAAACATGTCCTAATGACATTTTTGTTGGCATGGAATGGGGAAGTCAACATGTTAAGCAATTTGGAAGAAAAAAAATCTTTATTCCATCTCACTCAGCACTTTGCCTCCAGTGCACTCCCTTTGGAAAAATTAAAAACTTGAATCCAGGGTGATCTCTGACATCTCTGACCCCAGCATTGTGCCGGGACAAATTTTATCAGTTTACTTCTGGATCTTTGCTGCTGCATTCGCTGGGATTTCCTGTCATACTGGGCATCGTTGGAGGGGATGTGTGGCTGTCCCTCCGGCTTTGTAAACATAACTTGGCCTCACTAAGGTGTTTTTAAAGAAAGGTATCAGGGGCTGGCTGGAGGGTTAATGGGAGATCAGGACCGCTGAACCTTGGGAACAGAGGGAGAGGAAGGAGGAGTGTTATACAAAAAGAGCTCATGGCAAAACCTAAAAGGTGGGATTTGTGAAATGCTTGGGTTTTTTATGTGTTGGAGCAGGGACGCCTTAGCTGAACCGCTGCAGTGAGTTGCTCTGACATGGCACATCCCTGCTGCTACGGCTGGTGTCACGCTGCCTCCAGCAAGGATCTGCTGGCCTTGGCCATCACGTCCTAGCTCCAGCGAGGCTCTGCTGGCACATGATCTGCACAGCAGAGCTCCTGCAAGCACTGGGAGGGTGGAGAGGCAGAGCCTTAAGACTTTAAATAAACTTGATGCTAAGTCAAAACCCAAACAAAAGGAGGGTGAGGGGGGAAAGGAGCTCGGTAAATAGCCTCGTTCACCCTTACAGATATTTTGTGTGTGGTGGTTAATGGCAGTGCTGAGCTCGTTAGTGAACAGCGTGGAAATACTCCTTCCGAAGGGCTTGATCCACTGACACAGGGTGGAGGGCAGCCGACCACCCCGGCTGGAAAATGTCCCCGCTGGTGTTCGTCTCCATTTTATTTTATTCTTTCTGTGCGTGTCGGGGAAGGATCCGAAAGAAAACCAATGGGCTGCATAAAGAGAGCGTTTTCCAGAGGCATCCTTTAATTCACAGGGAGCATGCGCCGCCACACCCGCTTGGCAGGACACCTGCACTCTTTAAGGCCCAATTAGTCTTTTCAGAAGTACGATGTCGGAGGGGGAGAAACTTGACCTTCTGGGGCTGGTAGAAAAAAAACAAATCTTCCCTTTGATTGCCTTTGGTTAAAGCTGGGAGAGGGAGGTCGTGCCTCCCCCTGTGGCGCAGGGCAAGGGCTGTATCGACAGAGGCAGCCCCGTTGTGTTTGTGAGTCGGTGCAGGTGCGAGCCGTGGACAAGCAGGTGTTTGTACAGGGGTGACCTTGAGCGTGGGTTCTTGACCTGCCCTTTCCTCCTGACTCATCTTGCCTCGAAAAAAGGGCTGCTTTTGGGCTGTGGAGGGCCTGTGAGCTTTCTCTGTATGTAAAAATAACATTATTTAGAGGTCTCTCTTAAGGGCTTCTCTTGCAAGATGCTTTTTGATAATGGGAGAGATGCAGCTCGGATGCTGACGGAGCTGTTTTAAAAGGGTTCGGTTCTGCAGAGATTTTTTTCATGTTTACCGAGAATTTATGCCTTTAAAGAGGTGAAAACAAGCTACTCTGTGTTTGAAAAAATGGATGGCTGATGCAGGTTTTATCTGGGGAGGAATCTGGCTCTGTTTGTGAACAGGCTAATGTAAACCAATTTGGAATGGGGGGACATGCTGGGCGGGCTGCTGGGCTCTCTAAGGCGATGATTCCTGGGAAATTTAGGCAAATTGTAATTTTCTATTAGTGTTAATAACCTCCTAAACACAGCGAGGAATCAACAGCTCTTTATAAATATATATATATGTATGTATTTATAGATATACATTTATATGTATGTGTGTGTATGTAGGTGTGCCCGGGCCAACATTTACACTTGTGTATGTTGGAGATTTCCTGGGCCTTCTCACCTTAAGCCTAATCTGCAAGTTTATCTCCTGCTTAATTTTGAGTACACGAGAGTTCAGGTTTGCGCTTACTCGAGGAACAGAGCAGGATATTTTCTCGGAGAAGCTGCAGCCCTGTGCTCCTGCAGCAGGTCATCCATCAGCCTCCATTCCCACACTCCCGCTCTGATGGCCCCCATTTTCCAGATGGGCAAACTGAGAAGCGGGCAGGAGCAGGGCAAGGGGACTTCGTGGGAGAGCCTGTGAGGGCAGGAGGTGACATCCCCGAGTCCTCCTCCATCACGTTCGCACCATCTCTCTGAGCGTTGCTGGAGCGTGAGCTGCGCCGCGTGCTTCCAACCCCGGCGGAGGGGCCAGAAACAAAGGCAAGGCTGGGCAGAGAGATGTGGAGTTGCAAAGAGGCTACTGGTGAGTTACCACAGCGTGAGCTCTCGCGTTAATTAACATCTTAATTAATGATCTGGGATAAGGAGAATACTTGCAAATTATATCAAATGGGGAGGAGCTGCAAATATGGGAATGATACAGGGAAAACTGGAAGATGACAAACACGAATAAAGGACAATAGGAGACTTAACATGGAAAAATCTTGCAGTCATTAGAATACACCTAGAGCTCCAGTGAAACTTTGAGATCATCCTGGAGTGGTGGAAGTTTGCAGGAAGATCTGGCAGCAAAAGGAGGGTCCAAACACATTGGAGCTCTGTGTGATAGTGCTGGGGGCTGAAGGGGCTGGTTGATAAAGAAAATGGGCAGGGTGTGACAAAGAGGGAAGGGAAACTGAAGGTAAATTATAGAGATTTGGATGAAATTACTAAATGTTGGGAAGAAAACTCCCTGATGGAGGGATGTCTGAGATTGCTGAGCAGCTCCTGGGATGAAGCGATGGAGGCTCCATTGCTTTGTACACTCACAGGTTTGGAGCTCTAGAGGAGCCCTTTGATCACCCGGTCTGACTTTGTGTGTGCGCCCTGGGACTTCACACATTCACTCGTACTGAGCCCAATGACTCGAGTTTGACTGAACTGTGACCAGGGGACTTTTAAAACCAAACTGTGTGATTTACTGAGCTGAGGAATAGGCAACAATCCCGTGTTGTCAGGGAGCTGAGTTTGGTGATCCCAGGGGTCTATACAGACCCTGTCTTGGCAAGACAAAATGTGAATGCGCAGGTTGAACAGAAACATCTAAACTCACATGGAACCAGCCTTCTGGCACCACAGGTTCTGCCAGCTCCAAACGGACCTGAAGAACAAGACCCGTACAGTGTGGAGTGGTTGAGGTTTATACTTTGCTTGGAGGGAGACCACTGCTTGGTGTTTGTGTTTGTCAGCCAAATGGTAAAACTTCTCTGGGGAATGCCTGCATCGGGTGGGGCCAGGAGTAAACACTGTCCTGTGTGCAGATCTGCGGAGTGTGTACAAGTACAAATGGAATGAAGCATTGCAGAGGGGGGCTGAGAAAAATCCTGGCTGTATCATCATTCCTATCAGACTTAGCTTCGAAATCCCATTGTTAAACAAGGGTATCTCTGGCTGAATCACTTGCAGCTTGTTTTACTTTCTGTGTTTGAAGACTTGCTCTGTGGGTGATGCCGAGTTACTGAGCACTACCTTCTACAGATAACAGGAAGGAAAGAGATTAAGGGGGACAAACACACCCCACAAGCCAAAATATTCTCAATAAATCTTAATTGAAATGGATTAGCAACGAGGACGTGCTTTGTATGTGTGTAAGCACACACACATAGATGTTGTGGGGATAAGAGGGGGTCAGACCTGGACTCTGAAAAAGAGTTTTCCACTGATTCCTAATGACTTAAGACAGATCTAAGCAACACCAGCTGGAACCAGACAACTTTGGCTCCAGAATTAGTGTAGATAATTTATCACAGCAGTGCTTGAATAGTAAGACTATCGCCGCTTTATTATATCAGCCAGTGTCATAACCAGATAGAAAAGTTTAATATTAACAAGGGGAGCTGCCTTCAGTAAGCGCCTGTGAGAGGGCGAGCGCTCTCATTTTTAAAGCCTGTGTGTACTAAAATGTCAGTGTCCTGACCTCGGGGAAAGGAGTTCGTTAAAAAAAAATACAAATACAAAGTAAATAGTCTCTCCGAAAGGTTTATTTAATCTGTTTCTCTTCCTGCCCTGATTTTTCTTAATGTATTTAAAACTTAATATTTACTCTAGCAAAACAAAATCTATAAAATAGTTTTTGTAAGCTCCTAAATAAGTAGTAGCAGCTCAGCCGGAGCCAGCCAGTAAGCACTGCGAAATATGCATTGTGGAGACGTTTGAAGTTGTCCCCAGTGGACAATTTGCACCGTTCAGTGTTAAAAGGCTCTATTTCAGTGCTGCAGAAAGCCCCCCAGATCCCCTGACTAGGCACGGCGAGTTTACAGATGATGTACTCCACTCAGCCGCCTTGTAGTTTCAGGGCTTAAATGGCTGGCAGGGCAAAGAGGGGATAGTTAAAACTCTCAGGCTGCTAAAATGGAAAAGCCTCGCAAGATTTTATGGCAGACGGAAAAAATAATTTTTGAAGGCTAAATGTTGTTGCCTTGACCAGGTGGATGGGCAGGGAGAGGGAGATGTGGGACAGAGGGTGCCTACCAAACATCAAACCTGCACTGAAATGTGAAAATGGGTGAAATCTGTGCAGCCCGGTAATGTTGCAGGCTGTGCTATTTCCTCTGGTTAAAAAAAATAATTACTCTGCTTTAGAAATGTATCTGAGAGGAGGTGTTTATGCAGAAGGTGTTTATACCCATTTTTACCACAGTATTGAGTTCTTTCTCCTGAAATTCAGCTTAGGTTTCTTCCCCTCTGAAGGTTAGGGGAGGGAAGGGAGCAATCCCTCTAATTTTCACTAGCAAAGGATGCCAGTGTGGGAATGTGCTGTGTGTCTCCTGGTGTGTGTCTGTCTCCTCTGGGGGCCAAACTTCATCACCAGCGTGTGATGATGTCCCCTCTCTGCCACGCGGGACACCCTCTCCAGCCCACAGCTCTGTGTCCAAACCCCTTTTCAGGGAAAATTGGAATGATTTTTGTTCTTCGGCCACACTCCTCACGTCCTGCCACAGTCAGGTGGTGAGGAAATTAAGAGTGGGAGAATTCATTTTTCTGGGGTTTTTTCGTTTTGTTTTGTGGGGGTTTTTTTTGTTTGTTTGGTTGGTTTTTTGGTTTTTGGTTTTGTTTTTATTTTTCCCCCAAATCATCGTAACTTCTTTATCCACATCTTCTTGTCATTTTGTGGTGGTTTCATGGCTTGAGAAGCTTGTGATTTTGTTTGGTTTAGGGTTTTAATTTAGGGGTTTTGGCTTGAGGTATTTATGTTTGTGTGGTTGGAGTTTTGGTTTAGGCCAGGCACAGGGTTTTGGGGTTAGGTTGATTTTTTTTTGTTCTTTTTACCAATTGAAAAATTGCAAGTATGTTTCTGACATCGAAGAAAACCTGTAGCCTCCTGTCGTGCACAGAGAAATGTGCTAAATTCAAAGAAGCTCCTTCGACTGTCTCTTATGCTGGAGTTTACGCAGGATTTCCCATTACCACTCAGGGAACGAACAACATACAGAAAATGTATCGGCTCTTTTTTCCCTCTTTTCACTAAAAAGACTCTGAGTGGTATCTGAGCTTTTTTGCCAGCTGGTTAGAAAGGACCCTGCAGGGGGACGGAGGTATGAACATAGGAATAAACTCCAACTTGTATTTTGATTCTTTTAATTTTGAAATTGTGAGTTATTTCCTGCAGGCAGGAGGGTGGACACTGCCTCCAGCACCTCGTTTGCTGGAGAGAATTGAGAGCATTTGGTTTTATCAGCCGCTGGCATGGTAATGAGCCTATTTCTATTGAAATTGGCTCATTACTATTCATTTTTGCTGGCTCTCGACCAACTCATGAACCGCTTTTTGATTTTCAGGGAAGGAAAAAAAAATAATAAATGTAGGGAGCTGGTCCCATCCACCGATAGATGTGACAGTGTGAGGACACGCCGAGCGAGTGTCTGTGCTGTGACTCCCTGGCAGAGCTCAGTCCTGACCTGTGCCCCCGCTGCTGTTGTGGTGGCCATCGTTTCCATCTCCTGCACCCTGGGGTCCCTCCCAGTCGTGCCAAGCAGTGGGATGGGGGTTGTGAAGATTCCAGAAGGGATTCATTCCGTTTACATGCGAGCTGACCGAATGAGAAGTTGGGTTTTGAGAGGGGATGGGTCCCTATGAGTACTGGAAGGCTGAGGGAGCATCTTTCTATCTCCTATATATTTGGTGGACTGGTGGCTTCTGTTTGTGGGGTTTTTGGCAGCTTGTCAAATTGTTATTCAAGTGTATTTAGTGACATTTACGTGGTCTTTTTCTTATTTTGAGCTGTGTGTAAGTCCTCTCTCCCTCACACATACACACACACACGTGTCTGGGAAATGCTTTAGCACCAGTAAAAACCAAAACTCAGATCTTTGAATGTCTGCTTGAAAAATACCTTCCTTCAAAAATGACTGAGCATCTATTAATTATATATGAATGCAATTTTATCCCTGTTATCAGTTTGAAAAAGCTCAGCCAGGCTCTGCCACCTGTACTCACATGTGACTAAAACGCCATTAAACTGTTTTGGCTTATGAAAAGAAGGGATTTCTTGTGCAGACAAGGACCCACTGGGTTTGGCTGTACCTTTTTCTAGATGCCTGGCATGATAGTGGAAGAAGCATCATCTTCGGGTGGCTTGTGCATAGCCCCTTCTGAAACGACCTTTCGTTGCTGACTGCTTTATAAAACCTTGCTCCTGATGCGAGGGAGAATTTTTTTGGCAGAGAAGCACCAAAGTTTAATTCTATATATGCTTAGACTTTTTTTTCCCCCCAAGATAGTTCCCCTTCAAATTAAGGAATGAAAAATGCTAATAAGCTTGCAGTTGGATTGTCTTTATTTAATACTGTTCACTATGTGCTTCTTTCTGTGGGACACAACAAAGGAGAATGTTTATTTTCCTCTATGATTTGAAAAATAAAAGTTGAATTGACTACCTTTTAAATACCAAAACCTGGAAAAATGATAAGCAGACAATGACTTCTATAAAACAAACATTGTCCTCCAGGTAAAAAACTGAATTAAGGACTACAAAAATATTTACAACAATTACTGTTACATCTTCAAACTTGCACCGTTATGAACATCATTAAAAGAAAATAAACTGTCTGGTTTTGTAGAAGAACTCACGGTTTTGTTTTACTTGGTTTTTTCCTTTCTGCTGGACTGAAAGTATATCTCCTCCAGAGCAAAAAGCGCCTTCAAAGTTTGGATTCGAGTTGTTGCAGACTTTGGGAATTATTAACGGTGCTGTTACAATCGCTGGTGGAGGGAAGCGCCTTGCAGCACGTGTGGGAGGACTTCCAAAGTCCTTTGAGGAAACGGTTTTAGGTTTTCCTTTATGTCTGTGGAGCTTTCTTTGCTGGAGGAGTTGGCACAGTCTCAAGAGTTCCATTCACGTTTCCGTCCCTCTGCCCAGTTGATCAGGCTGGCTCTGAGGTACCAGGCTCCACCGGAGGTGAGGACCTTGGTACAATCTTGTAAAAGCTTTCATCAGCTTTTGTTGGGTCGTAATAAATTAAAACAGCCCGACCCAGCTTTTCATCTGAGTGTCTCAGGTCAAGTATATTTACTTCTGTTTGTTTATTTTTAGAACTTTAAATAATCAGCTTTATTTTTGTTGCAATAAACTGGCCAGAAGTGATCTGTTATCATAGGCTGGAGGGAAATCACAAGAGTGACAAATGTTTGTCTGTGCTCATTACAGAGCTGGAGTTTGTTTAGATCTTCACTGTAAAGATTTTACATTTGGAATTAGAAAAAAAAGGGAGAAGGTCCCAAATTCAAATCATACTTGTTTTATATTGTGTACATCACCCGGGCAAGTCAGCAGGCCCGTTTGTGGTTGGCAAAGTCCTGTGATGTTGTTTCAGGAATCCAAATCTGTTGTGCAACAGTTCTGAATAGACCAACTGATGTAATCACATCTTGTGTCTGCCTGTGGTTCCCCAGCATGGAAAATGGAGGAAGCACTGGGAAACCCTGGATGACCTGGCATTGGAAGAGTATCCAGATCCAGCTGATTTGCCATAGCAAAACGAGCGTGTAAGATGAAAGGCAGCTGTGGAGCCAAGACAGTATTGGTCCATGATTTGGAAAAGCTTGCAAACAGCCTTTAGGAGGAGACAGACAGGAAAGTGGGATGTCCGTAGAGAAATTAGGACATATCTAGTGTCAGAAGTAGCAAAAGGACCCATGAATCCTGGGTGACAAAGATGTGAAAAACATACGAGGTGTGGTGATTTTTTCATGGTATCATTTTGGTGGAGACTTTTGGTACCACGTGAATCTAAGTCTGCTTTTACACCATGGTGTTCTGTCTAATTCCTCAGCTCCGCTTTAATGCTCAGCAACATACCTCGGTTTGTCCTGGAAAGGAGCTCCTTTAAAGTTGTCTTCTGGGACCTCTTGATTGAAAGGAACGAAGTTTGTTTCTCTGAACAAAAAGAAGAGTGGCTTAGGCTCGGTGCTGGACTGGGGGTGATGCAGGACCAAAGAACCACAGCTGGCTTTAGGGACAACCCATGAGAATCTCTTTAGGTGCTCTGAGAGATCTACAGGCTGCGTGGATTATATGGACAAGGAGAAATGCTGGTTTTACTGGGGGAGAGCTTTGTCCAGGCTGATGCCTGAGCTCGCAGTCTGGAATCCACTTTGCTAAGAGAAGTGAGTTTGAGGTGGTTTCATCTAGAGTATGGTTTAGGCTGGAGCTGGCCTCCAGTGGCAACAAAAGCTATTTTTTCGCTCTTCAGGAATAAATTCTTTCCAGTATCTGGTGGCTCTGGGCCAGATCAACCCAGGGAGGAGCAAGGGGAAAAAAATTATGCATGTAATCGGACTGCATAATTGTTTGAAATGGTCTGAGAGGGCATATGCAGAAATGATGGGATGAAATGGCAAGAAAAAACTTATGTTGAATATTATAACCTCCTAACAGAAAGATACATTAGACTAAGGAGGAATATCCCAAGGGAAATGGTGGAAGCCCCATTGCTTGGATAATTTCTAATTAAACTAGACAAAGCACTTGAGAATATATTGTAAGGGAAAATCCTGTAATGGCAGCAGGCTGGACAGGGTGACCCTATAGGTCTTTTTCATTTCTAATTTCTATGATTCACTAATGATTAAGTAATTCACAGATAAACTAAACATCCGTATTGCTGGGTCTTATCCGAAACTCACCTCACCTATCAACCTCTTCAAATTTACCAATTAATAGTTAATTAGTTAATGTTTGTAAAGTGCTTTGAAGATGAAAAGTGCTAAGTGCTAAGTATTATTAGAGAAATAGGGATAGATAAACTCATTTTACTTAATTTTGAACCCACTCAAACACTCACGGAGGGCTCAAAATTCAGATTCAGACTTGAGCATTATTGGGTTTGCCTGCCTTGTAGAGGGACTTTCAGTGAGGTTGTTATGCTGTGATTAAAATACACTTATAATTTTGCTAATGCACTTATCACACATTTCTATATATGGCACAGCAGTTCTAATCCTGATAAAATGTGCATGGAAAGCTCTTGTCCCTGTCCTTACACAAGCTGCCATGTACAATACAAGCACTTTGCTTTGTGAGGGAGTGCAAGTAGCACGGAGAATATGAAAGCTGTTTTCTCTCATGGCTTATACCCTACTGGTTTATGTTGGGTTTTTTGGGGTTTATTTAACAGCATCAAATGAATGAGTAAATATTCAGAAGGGAACTTGACTGAGAATTCCCAGATGATTGTATTTTAAGTCGTCCTTACATCTGTTCTTGCAAATGATTACTGGTTCTTGCTGTGGTCTGAGCTGTGACTTTTGTCACCTGGGAAGTGGCACAGTCTCTGGTGTGACAGAGGCGGCATCTGATGTGCCCAGTGTGACAGGGATGCTCAGTGACGTGGTGAGGGTTTGGCTATGCATGATCTGTAGGAAGGTGAGGCTGTAGGTGAAGCTGGTTTAAGGCAAATTAGGGTAATCCCAGTCCTGCTTGCCTGGAGTAAGGAAAAACCAGATTGACTTTCCTTGTATAAAGGAGAAAAATATTAATTTCCTCGGTTTATTTTTGAAATGAGAATAAAATAATAATAAAATATCTGTTTATGTTCAGAAACAAAGATCTGTACAGTAGAGATAATCATTTCAGTAAGTTCTGGTCTGAATAGAGGACCACGAAGATGATGAGAGGGGTGGAGCACCTCTGCTATGAGGAAAGACTGAGAGAGTGGAATTGTCCAGCCTGGGAAAGAGAAGGCTTCGGGGTGACCTAATGTTGGCCTTCCAGTTCCTGAAGGAGCCTACAAGAAACATGGAGAGAGACCATTTACAAGGACCTGGAGTGACAGGTTAAGGGGGAATGGCTTCAAACTGAAAGCAAGCAGGGTTAGATTGGCTATCAGGAAGGAATCCTTCCCTGTGAGGGTGGTGAGGCCCTGGCACAGGTTCCCTGGGGAAGCTGTGGATGCCCCATCCCTGGAAGTGTTCAAGGCCAGGCTGGATGGAGCTCTGAGCAACCTGGGACAGTGGAAGGTGTCCCTGTCCATGGCAGGGGGTGGCACTGGGTGAGCTTTAAGGTCCCTGCCAACCCAAATCATGCTGTCGTTCTGTGATTGACTGGATCCATGTTACCTTTCCCCTGCCTTTTGCAAGAGGGCTTCTTCCTCTGTCCCTGCCTATCCTATCCCTGGATATTTCCTAGGAAATAATTTTCTGGCTTTCAAACACAAGTTTGTGGATCAGTATCTTAAACTCCTTTGTAACAGAGCAAACAAAGCAGTTCCAGGTGGAGCTCACTGATGCCAGGGCAGACAATCTGAGAGCACAATAATGATTTGGGGAATAAACCCACGTGGTTTGTGGTAGGTTTGCTCATTGCGGTGCAGGAAGAATAAATCTTAGATATCTAATTCTCGAATGAATAATCACAGTGAATGAGTAATTTATAGGTTAAAATGTATTGAATCAAAGCACTCACGGAATAATTAGAAAAGGCACACGCTTCTGTGCGAATTGAGGTTCCCCCAGTCTTTGGGATGTGCTAGAAATAGGGAATGACAGCAAATATTTTAATAGGGATGTCAAACAGGTGATAAAGCACGGTACTGAAGAGCAAATAGATATATGGTTTGGGCCTGGAAGAGCAATCTGGGACCTAAACGCTTCTCAATGCAACTTCAATATTATTATAAGGCTTTGGGTTATGTTCTTGAGAAAAACAAAGATGGGGGAGTTTATGGTGAGTGGGATAAATCCTAGCTGGATTTATAAAAGGTAGATCATGCCAGAGTGAGATGACATCTCTCTCTGGTAAAATAACAGATTCCTGGGACAAAGGAAATGCAGGAGATCTAATCTGTCTGGACATCAGTGAAGCGCTTGATAAAGTGCCACATGGGAAACATCTAGTTAAGTGGGAAGAGATGGGGCTTCTTGTGAGAGTGGTGAGGAATGGCTAAAAGGGGAGACAGCAACGGATTGTGCGAGGGGAAGCATAGGGCAGGAGAAGGGCTCATTAGCAGAGCTCGTCAAGGATCAGTCTGACTCATCTTATTTAACATTTTCATTAATGACCTTGGAGCATAAATTAGGAATGTGCTAATGAAATGTTGGAGTTGACAAAGTTTGGAGACATTGCCAGTGAACAAGGAGAACCTGAATATACAGGAAAGAAAGTGTGTGGCCTTGGGGGTTGGAATGGGAGTCATGGAATGAAATTTAATAAGGAAAAGCATCAGGACACTCACGCAGGAAAAAAGGATAACTTCTGTTGCAGTGTGACCTCACTGGTAGCAGTAGACACGGATGAAAGGATGGCTCTGGGGCACCAAAGAAACAGGAGACGTGTCCCTAAGATGTGTCAGGTGAGATATTTTAACAGAGATGGGAAGCTGAATGCCATTGCATGGGGTGTCAGTGAGGGAACTTAAACCGGAGCAGTTCAGGGAAGCACTGGTGAGATGGAAGAGGCCGGGAAGCATTGTGTGGTGAGAGGAGACAGAAGCAGATTTGGGATATCCACATG
>VYZQ01032554.1:0-15000 GCA_013400655.1 Mystacornis crossleyi | reverse complement strand
GCTGTGGAGGAGCTGCAAGCCGGGAGAGCTGTGTTACAGCAGGCTGAGGTGAACTCCTGGTTTCTGCCACAGTCCGTACGGCACAGCCATGTGTGTGCCCAGCACGGGCTTTCCCCGTGCCAGCCCATTCGACCCCTTCAATCCAGCTTCTACCGCTGCATGGAGCTTTAAACACGACAGCCTGGGGCTCTTCTTGTTGACATCCCAATAGCTGGAACTTATCGCTCCTTAAAATCGGCTTCAGGAAACAGAAGTTTAAAATGCAATATGCTGGGTCAGGAAATTGTAGTCTTTCTCCCTTGAACTCTGAGAGTGCACCTAGTGAAAAAGGAGCTACTGCTGTACTTTGATATTTCCTGCAGATTTGAACAAGGAGACAGATGGTTAAAATGCAAGGCTCTATTTTGGAGTATATTAAGAGAGGAGTGGTTCCCAAGGCTGCTGTATTTTGGGGGTGTCTATGTGTGTTCATTTATATATATTACATATTTTTCTTTTATACCTTATTTTTGTTTGACGTAAAATGGTAAGTAACACCGGAACCATTTTTGACCAAATCTCTGCTCACGTGGTTAATGGGAGGAGCAGCAATTGTTTCATAAACAGTGCTCTGCAAAGTTCATTTTATGCCAGAGCAGCTTTTCTAGAACCGGTTTTAAAGTTAATTATCAAAGGCAGGCATCTTCTATCCACTGCCGGTGGCCCCCCGCTGGGTTTGTTGTTCAGCTTTCCTTGGGAAAGAGTCGCTCTACAGAAGATCATCTTTGTGGTGTCACAGTCCAGGGAGCTGAACACGTCCAAGCTAATCAGCTTAGAACATCAGTACCATCTTAATGTGGGATTTGGGACCTTCTAGATGCAGGGTGAGAAGCTGAACTAAGTCTGCAAGCACATCACTTTATTCCTTTTGCTTTAAGCAAGAATAATTTGCCTTTTTCCTCTCATCTTTCTTCCTTGTTGTTTTGCCCCTGAAAACTGTGCGGCAAAAGCAACCTCCAGGGTGGACACTAAATCTTCTGATGCAGGCAGAGCAGTGATAACATCTGAACTGAGGGTGCTTTTCCAGGGCATGCTTGACAGATGTAGCAGGGCCTTTTAGGATTTAGTACTGGAGCATATCTATTACCCGCGCTGCAGCACAGCTTGGCGGGAGCTGTGCGGTAATCTCCCATGAATTCTGTCTGACTTATCAGAGCATCTGAACAGGTTCCTGCAGGATGCAGAGTCACTGCACCAAGTTGGGGAGAAACAGACCATACACTTCGAACTCCTTTAACTCTTGCTGGCCCAAAGTCTTCCCTCCTCTCTGGGAGGAATTGATGCCTTTCTGCCTCTCCTCCTCATACTTCCCCTTGCTCACTCTTTGCTTCCCCCAGCGTATGACTTCAAGGAGCAGAATCTAATTTCTGTGTATCTGAGAGGGTAAGAGTAATTGCTTTAATGGCATGGCAGCCTGCCTATTTCTTTGGCAGAACGTAGTAAATATGATACATGTGGTGGAATTTAAGCTTTCGCTGGTTGCAAGTCCAGGACTCTGTTACATACAGGAGTGTGTGCTTAACAGCTTTATTCCCTCTCTTTACTGTATGTATTTTATCTCAGTCTTACTGAGCAGAGTATTTAATGTTCATCCGCGATAACAATTATCTGAGCATTTTATATTTTTATATACACACACACGCACACGCCCACGCGGGCACACTCATATATATTAAAATCCACTCCACCAAGATTGATCACAAACACAAAATTGTTTAGATCACAGATTAAAGTTTAATTTTGGAGTTTTGCTTTAGGGTTAGAATTAGCTTCAGAGTGTGAGTTGCATAGGAGGCGCTGTAATTTGTTTTAAGGATAAGGCCTTCGGGCTGCTGTGCATAAAATGAGCATGATTCCTTATTCCCACGGTTGATTTTTGAATGGAAGTGCAATTAGAATTTTTTCACCCAGAAGCGCATACAGTACAGAGCAAAGATAATACCTTGAATGCTTATCAGCTTGGGGAACTTCTCCTGGAATTTTATTTATTGTTCACCTAGCACTAATTCAAAAAAGATCCATGCAAACCCTAACAATACACTTGCTCTTTAATTTGGAGTCTAGTGTGTTTGTGGAGTCTCTTGCAGGGGCTTTATTATTACCAAGCGAGATTTCAATGGTGAATTTTAATGTCAGAAACAGAAATGTGCAACCAGTTATTTCTGATAGAACGGGAGCTATTACAGACAAAACACTGGTGTAGCAATGGCCTCTGTTAATCCTCAATTGCTGCAGATATTTTCCTGTCGCACCAGGAAGCTGCACTGCTGACTGGCATTGAACAGCCACCATCTGCATATGAGAGGTATGTAGATGATATTTTTTCTGATTATCGATGCCGATCACATTCATCTTCCGCTGGAAGAACTGAACGATCGATACTCTCAGAATATTCATTTAACCTGTGAGAGAGAGGTGAAGTCCTGCATCCAATTTTTGGATGTCATGGTCACTAAAGAGCCAGATTCTGCCATTTCCACTGCATGATATCAAAAAGACGTTGCCTCGGGTAGACACGTGTTAGGCATCACCTCAGTCACCATGGAAAGGAAGCAGGAGTTGATATCATAGTTTGGGAAGTCCATTATCTTAAAATATTTCTTTTTTCTTAGGAGAATTTTTCAGAACTTTGTGTGTCTGTGTACCTGTGTGCATTAATACAGGAGAGAATCTAATAGTGCCCTGGGTAAGCTGAATTTGGGCTATTTATACCGCATACCCGGCCTGTGTGGGAATCCAGATGGGCCTGGGTGTGTGTACAAAAATCCCAACGCGGCACTTCTGAAGAGCTGGGCTGCCTTAGGATTTTCAGAGTACAAGAAATGCCAGGGGAAAGAATGATTTAGGCAAATTGCTCCAAACCAGTATTTTTAACGGCAAGGATTTTCTTCCCTAACCTGCGTTTGCGGAAGGGTCTCGACGCGCCTTGCAAAGAATGCTCTGTTGCCTCAAGGACTTCCCCCGGTTCAGTGGCCAACAAAATTTGGGCAACCCAAACCCCAGGAAGGGTTTGAGCCCTCCTTGCCATAGGGACAGGTGCTGGGACAAACCTTGGAGGGAAGTGTGTCCTTGTGTGCATCGTTCCTGGGGCTGGAGGCCTCCACAGAGCTTCCAGCAACACCAAAGCCTTGCCCATAACCGTTTCTTTCATTTGAAAAGGGATGTTTTTCTCCCTTATTGAACAATCAAAGAACTTTCTGACATTTATTTTGATGGGAAAAAAAAGAAAAAAAGAAGAAATCTATTATTACAAGGACCAGGAAGCATAAATCCAGCTTGGCTCTCAGACACCTTCCACATAAATTCTATTCAGGTAAATGGTCCCTAAAAATGCTTTGATAGTACAGTGTACATCATAGTTGCTAGAAAAGAAATGTAAAGCTTCCCATTATGAAGGATAATACAAAGAAAGAAATGTATTTTCATTATCCTCCCATAGTTTCAAAGTCTCTCAAGATTTGATTCGGGTCCTAAAGATATTATGAGGCAATATCTATGTTACCTTTGAGTCAACTACCATGTCTTGACACTTGATCAGTCTGCAGAAGCTCCTGGAAGAATCAGAAATAAACAATTTTATTCCCCAAATAGGAACTTGTGCAGCAGCGTGAGCAAGAATGCTTTTTTCTCCTCTAAATATGACTGTGGGTCCTGTAATGCACTTAATCAGAACACAGCATTTTTGTACAATCCCTTTTAGAAATACAACCTAGATTAAAAAAAAAAAAAAAAAAAAAAAGGAGAGATAAAAGAAAATCCACAATAAGGACACATTTTGAAAAATCCAAGAAAGAAGCTGTGTACATTGAAAACATCTCAGCCATGAGATGAGTAGGAGTGAGAGGCATATTTAAACAGAGGTGCTGAACAGGTCTGTAACTTTATGCCCTTACATTTGCATATGCAAATTCAGGGGTATAGAGGCTGTTGTTATTTTTCCTACCAATTTCTATGTGGTCTTTCCTCTTCTACTTACACCAGGAAAGCTCCATTTCCAGGAATGGCATTATTGGTTGCTATACCCATGCACGTTTGTTTGGTTTGGTCCTAAGTAGAGGTCTTAAGTCACAATTTTTAAACCCAAACATACCTATGGAAACTTCTGGAACAGCTGTGGAGAGCTATGAAATAGCACTACTCACCATTTGCCTAGAAAATTGAAAGACTTTTGCTGGTTTTGCTAAATACTGACAGCTTGGGTCCAAAGGGGAAATCTTGTGTCTTGTTCTCTTTAGGGCAGATGTTCTTGTCGGGTTTTTGTTTTGATTTTTAAATGACAAGTGATTCTCTTTCGTTCTGTGTTTCCTCAAGCACCCAAATAGAGTGAATGACTCCTTCCTCTGGCCCGATACCTCAGGAGGAAAACATTACCTGTGGCAGGACAAAATCAATCTACTTTAACTAGAGAAAAAAAAAATGAAAAGGTAGAAGAATGGCCAAGTGGCTTTAAGCATGTTTTGAACCAGCACCGCTTAACAGTAGCCTCTGGATTCATGAAGGAGTAAAAGGAGCCTGATGGACCCTCTGGTCCCTTAGGAGAGGCTGCCCTGGTTGAGGAGAGGCTGGATGCTTACCCCAGCCACAACATGGAGAGCTCAGGGACTGATGAACCCTGTGTTTGCCTGAGCTGCCTCAGGAGTCATTGCTCCTCAGTTCCCCCCTTACTGCCACAGTTAGGGACTGAAATGTGCTAAGGTAATGTTAAGTAGCTGCCTGCCGCGTGGAAAGCGAGTTTTAAAAACCTAGAGAGGAGAACCAGTACACTGGGAAGAACCCGCGTATTAAAGTTTCTGCTGTAACAAGCGAGAGAGAGCACAACACCCTGCAGGTAACAGCCCCACACATTCCCACCCAGCGGAGCACATGCTCCTTTCCAAACCCTCGATCTACCTGGTGAATTAAAGGAATAGCTTAATTAATGCTGCCAGTAGAGGGAACTGATGTACATGTGAGTAGATGCGGCAGCATTTCTTCAGGGGAAAGAAAAGAAACTTTAAAAGTATAAACACGAGTAAATCCTCTGCACTTCGAGAGGGGTCAGAGGTACCGTTCACAGTGCACAGCAGTCAGTGGCTGGGGAGCAAGGAGGGAAGGCCCGGTGTTGTGTCCTTGTTCCTTACTGGAGAGTCCCACCTTCAATAGCATGAGTAGGGTGCAAAGGTGGCAGAATTCGGCAGGACGTACACGCGTGTCCATGGGGCTTTAGGAAAAGAGATTTTGGATCATTTGGGGATTTTAAGACTGATAGGCACAGCTTGAAATGGGCTATTTGAGCCAAAGCAGCAGGGAAATTTTTTTTGCTTCTGGTTTTTGGTGTTTTTGTGGGGGTTTTTTGTTTGTGTGTTTGTTTGGGGTTTTGGGGTTTTTTGTTTGTTTGTGGTTTTGTGGGGTTTTTTGGTTTTTTTTTTTTTTTTAGTGCATTTGATATAGATTTATGTAGCAGTCACCTTAAAACCCCAAAAGGGGTACCCCAAAGGTATTGAGGTGAGCTGCTAATGAACTCACTGATGTCACAGTCTTGACCAATTCTTTGTTTTCCCTCAGTGTGGGCAGCAGAAAATCATGAAGCAAGAGGCAGGGCTGGGAGGTCAGAGAGGAAGCATCAGACAGTACTGAGAACAAAATGCAGATGCTTTCAATGACAGTAAAAACATCAGAACAAGGCTGATACTAAATAACCCCCTGTAACAGAAATCACTGAGCAGGGCTGAATATAACTCTGGAAAGGTTCTGCTCAAAGTCATTATTGCTGAAGTTATTACCTATGGAAGCATGTGCCAATCTAGGGGGAGTGGCAAAGCTGGGTAAATGAGCAAAAAATGGACTGCAGGAAATGTGGTGAATTCATTTATCACATTTAATTCATTCATTTTTGACTGGCAAAAAGCCTGACTTCGGCTGTAGTTATGATAACCCCTTTGAAATCCTTTTTTCAGAAGTTCGGATGAATTGTCTTTATTTTTAGGTATCTGATACTTACTTGTGCATAGAAAGGAGCGAAGCCATTTGTGTGAAGCCCAAATCTTTTTGGGGGTAGCATCCATGTTCATTTTCAGGTGGATGGTCATTTCTAGTTTTGGTAGCTGAGCCCGCTGGTATTTCTGTTTGGAGATGTGTGAAACTGGGAGTAAGGAAAGACAAACCACTGAAGATAAAAGCAAAAACATTGCCTCCTCCTTCCTAATATTAAAATTCACCTCAAATGATATAGTTTTCTTCAGGTTCTGAAATACTGAGACAAACGTTTGATGCTTTTTGGTTTGTGTGGAGGTTTTTTCTTCTTTTTTTCCCTTCCCTTCCCTTCCCTTCCCTTCCCTTCCCTTCCCTTCCCTTCCCAGTTCAGGTTTCCGGATAGAATTGGAACTGAATGTGCCAAAAATACCAGGATAGAAGCTGTTCTCATGGGTGTTTCCATCTGGAATCTAATGTAGAAATGCCAGAAATCCTGTAGGAAAACCTGTTCTCATGTGGTTTCCTGCCCGGTTCAACGTTTTTGATATGTTGGGAGAGTTTGGATTAGCAGCAGATAAGCAGAGAAACTGGATCTGAATGCCAAAGTTTTTTTGAAGTTTTTCCATCCCCACTGGAAGCATTATGAGGCCCATAGGCATAAGGTATAGAGTCTCTCCCCTACTGAGAAGGGTTTAAATCTGGCTGCATAGTAATAAACAAATGCGTAAATATATTCATGAATAAGTAGGGCTTCGCTCTTTGCTTCTTTGCGAGGCTATTTTAACCACTCTGCTATCTGAGTTAATCTTTGGTTATTTGTGCAAATATTTGTATGTTCAGAAAATTTTATGACTCAGCAAGAACGTGCACTTGCAAAGTTACTTTTGAAGTGATTAGTTTTCATCAGTTCCTATTTGTTATTCCTTGTTTAAATTTCTTAGGGGTGGTTGCTGGTGACCTGATTAGCTCAAAGAGACCGGCACCAGGTTTCTTTGGGAAAGATGCTGAGCCCTAGCCTAAGAGGTACAGCAGACTGGATTTTCCTTTCCCAAATCCTAGTCTAAGTGCACTAGCAGGTAGTATCCAGATCCTGGAGATGTTGATCCTTTCAAGAGGCGAGAGGATCTTGGGCAACCCAGTGGTCTTGTTTTGCCTCTATGAGATGGGGCTCATGGAGGCACACGCACTTTTCCCCCCTCACGCTTTTCCCCCTTGCACATATTCCTGTCATACTTTTCCCCCTCACGCTTTTTTCTGTTACACTTTTCCCTTCATGCTTTTTTCCCACACCCTTTCCCCCCTCACTTTTTCCCCTTTGTACTCTTTCCTGCTCACACACTTTCCCACTTGCTCTTTCCCCCTTGCGCTTTTTCCCCCTCAGATTTTTTTCCCCTCACACTTTTTCCCGCTCACACTTCTCACGCTTGCCCGCTTGCACTTTTCTCACTTTTACTTTTTCTCCCTCATGCTTTTTCCTGCTTGCACTTTTTGCCCTCATACTTTTCCTCTTGCAGTTTTTCCTCTTCACGCTTCTCCCCTCACTCTTTTCCCCCTCACGCTTTCCCGCTCGACTTTCCCCCCTCACAATTTTTCCCGCTCGCACTTTTCCCCTCCTACTTCCTGCTCTCCCTTTTTCTCCCTCACACTTATTTCTGCTCACACTTTTCCCCTCATACTTTCCCGCTTGCACTTTTTCCTGCTCTCACTTTTTCTCCCTCACGCTTTTTCCCACTTGCACTTTTTGCCCTCGTACTTGTCCCCTTGCAGTTTTTCCTTTTCACGCTTCTCCCCTCACGCTTTTTCCCACTTGCACTTTTTGCCCTCGTACTTGTCCCCTTGCAGTTTTTCCTCTTCATGCTTCTTCCCTCGTGCTTCTCCCCTTGTGTTTTTTCCCCCTCANTCTCTCTCTCACTTTTTCCTCCTTGCACTTTTTCCTGCTGCTTCACTTTTTATCCCTCATGCGATTTCCTGCTTGCACTTTTTTGCCCTCCTACTTTTCCTCTTGCAGTTTTTCCTCTTCATGCTTCTCCCCTCATGATTTTCCCCTCTCATGCTTTCCCGCTCAACTTTTCCCCTCACACTTTCCCCCTCACTTTTTCCTGCTCTCATTTTTTCTCCCTCACGCTTTTTTCTGCTTCACTTTTTTCCCCGCTAGGACTTTTCCCCTCATGCTTTCTACCTCTCGCACTTTGCACTCTCACACTTTCCCTTTGCACTTTTCCCCCTCT
Source organism: Mystacornis crossleyi (assembly GCA_013400655.1). Classification (NCBI taxonomy): domain Eukaryota; kingdom Metazoa; phylum Chordata; class Aves; order Passeriformes; family Timaliidae; genus Mystacornis; species Mystacornis crossleyi. The sequence continues at coordinate 6,781 of VYZQ01032554.1, read as the reverse complement.
CTCACTTTTCCCCCTGTTGTTTTCCCCCTCTAGCTTTTTCCCATCATGTTTTTTCCCTTCACACTTTTTCCCCTCATGCTTTTTCCCCCTCGCACCTTTCCCCTCATGTTTTTTCCCCTCACGCCTCACTGCCAGGTGCCATTTTGCCCTCTCATACCCTGCTCCCCTGAGGTGCTCCTGGCTTGGTGAGGGGTCTGGCTGTGCCTGGCAGTGCAGCCCTTGGAACTGGCAGGAGCCAGTCGTGCCCAGAACAGGACAACTCCGGCTGCTCCTCACAACATGGCTGACACCTGGACACCCACATCCAGTATGGCCAGAGATGGCTTTGTGGATGGGAGATTGTCCATCCCAGTTATCTGATGAGCCACGCGGGAAAGGAGCGGATCCTGGGAGAAGCGACCCTCAGGGCTGGTGCCATGGCCCCCCACCCCATGGTGCAGTAAAGCTGTGGTGGTGAAGTGAGGTAGCTTCTTCAGGCAGGCCTGGCTGCAGATGATGTGCTGAGGAGTGAAACATTCCAAACCAAATCAGCAAGTTCCACTTTTTTCCCAAAGCTGATCAGTTCCGCTCCAACAGTGTTTCCCAGGTAAGAGGTGACTTTGGCTGGGTGTAGGGATGTTGGAGAGGTGCTAGTTTGCCACAGAGACCAGGTGCGCATGACCTTTGGGAAGAAACAGGGGCCCTTTTTTATTTCTTACTTTGTTTTATCTTGTGAATCAAGTTTAGCCTCTTTTTTTGCCAGAGTATGGAATCCTGCAGATTCCCCACTTCTGGCACCTCCAGAAATTGAATTTCTGCTGGCCAGAGCCCTGCCAGATTCAGTCCAGTGTACAGAGCCCCTTTCACCAGGGCAGCCGTAGGTGAATGCCCACTGAGGGGCTTTCCTTCTGCTTAACGCAGATTTCCAGACTTAGAAATCTCCCCCTTCTCTCACATGACATCCACGCACACCTGAGCGCAGGTATTGTGTTTGCACAGCACTTACTTGCCAGAAAGCTGCTTATTTTTGCAGCTCCCTCTCCTCCTGCACTGCTGCCTTCCCCTGCCACGGACACGCATTAACTCCCTGTATCAGCTGTCGGGAGTGATCTGCGCAGAACGAACATCTGTATTAAGTTTGCAGAGCTGGTCAAAATGTTTACCAGGACTATTTAATAGGGAGATCAATAGCTAGTGCCTCTCTGTTTGTTTTAACGAAACCAAATTGGTTGCAGAGCAAAACCTTTTTAGAGCAACAACAACAACAAAACCCCAACCCTGGCATTACTCCAACTCCAGCGTAACAACGCGGGAGAAAAGGGCATTCCTGAGCACTTGCTCAGATTTATTTTCATTATGCAGTTATTAGGGTAAGGGAGCATTAGATGGCTGTTGTCATTGGGAGACCCTCTCCCTATAAAGCCCGTGTGCTCGGCAGTTCGTTTGGAGCTGCACTGATTTATGGCTGTCAGCTCCTGCCTGACAGTGTCCTGACAAGTTCTGCTGGTAGAAACTTGTTCAAGCTTGAAGTGACACTTCTGTGCTGCTGGTTTTCCTTCCCCAGAGAGGAAACAGCTCTCGACCATCCCGATTTCGGTGTCACGCTGAATTCCCTCTAAGTGTGTTTCCTTGCCTGGGGTCTGACTTGCTACTGGAATCCAATACATTAAATCACTTCCCCAAATTACCATATTGGCTCCTCACTTGGGGGCTGTTTACAGTAGGTTTCAGACCACTGGTTGGCCCACGTAATGCCTGATTTGGAAACTGGTAGCATCTCCAGTTGGTAGTTGACAAATTCTGTCAGTTTGAGTCTGGCACAAGATATCAACGGAACGTGGGGAAAAGGGGAAAAAGGATTGTTTTCCGGAAGATAGCTGCAAAAGACTGTTTTGTTACATGCATGCAAAATAGGTATTAGTTGGGGGGGGGGGAGGTTTGAAAAAAATTTGGCTTGGGAAATGATGGCTTGTTGTAATTAAGAGTGGCAACCCTACCCTGCCCAATTCTGTACTCCTGGATCTAGCTAAAATACATCCACATGCTTGGATATAAGCACTTGTGTTCAAACACGCCCCTTTAATAATTAGAAGACTGGATTTTTATACCCTAACTTTCCAGACAGCTGGTAGATTTTTTCCCGTCATCTTCGCTTCCTAGAATGTTGTGATGTAGCAAATTAGCCATTTCTCACCATTTATTCTGACGAACAAAAATAAGTGAAATCTGTCTCTGAACATTAGTGCTCCAGGCATGTGAAATACATGGTAGTCTACATGGCAGCAACCAAATAAATGCGTTTTGCAGCTTTTAGGTGAGAAGGTGGTAAGGAAAATAAAGAAGGAGGAGCTAAATATTCTGGTAAATATTATGTGTGAAACACGGGGAAGACTTCAGAGAAAAAGTTAGGAGATATGAATCATCGACCATGGAAAAGGGAGAGAAACATGTCAGAAGCCTTTGAGTGCATTTATCCCATTTCGAGTACTTTGTATCTTTTAAAATGCAAACCAGTTGCAGTATATGAGACTTCCTGTGCTGTAAAACACACCACAATCCCTTCAGTAAATAGTTCCAATGATAAATTAACTCTCCACCCGAGTTGTGCTTTCTCTGGCTTCAGCTTCCAGCATTGGGTCTTCTGACAACTTAGTCCCTCAGAAGGAAGCGTGTCCCATTGTATTTATTTTTTGTGACCTGTGCCACCATAAACTGTGATCCGTCACCTTTCCTTTGATAAGCTGAAGGGACAGAGGGCTGTGAGTTGTTCATGATAAGGCATGTTTTCTAGTGCTTTCCCCATTCTTGTTCCTCTTTGAATCCTTCACAATTAACCAATTTCCTGCTTGAACTTTTGCCTCCCGGGCTGTCTCTGTATTCCTGTAGCAGTTGCACCTTTGCCAAAGGCGCAGACAGGATAACGTCTCTATTCTTCCTTGAAACTCCTCTCCATGTGCCTGAGTCTGCACTGGGCTTTGTGGCTGTGAGTGGAGATTTTGTGATCAGCTGATATCACCACAATTTTGGTGCGGTTTGGGGTAGGGGTGGTGGGTCCCCTCTTGGTTCCTGGCTGGATGAAAGGGTTTTGTCAGGGTGGATATGGTTCAGTTTACAGTTTGCCAGATGATTCAGAGTGCTTTGTGTGCTCTTTGATTGAGCTCTCCTGCAGTCTCCCTGTCACCTGCAGACTTTATTAATAATGATTTTATTCCAGGGTTTTTTTTTCAATCATTGATTTAATATGTTAAATAGCATGAGACTGAGGACTGGTGCTGCTGGCCCAGTTAAAACTATTTCTATTCAATTTTCAGACTTCTATTCACAGCTACATTTTTCAATCTAAAGTGCCAGTTTTAATCCATTTTAATTTGTGTCTTGTTTAGATTATATCATTCTACCTACTGAGTCAAAACAGTATGGAAAATCTGATCGCATGCTTTGCAAAAATCTAAGTGCAGCATACCAGCATTATCACCCTTATCAAGCTGATCTGTGCTCTCAATAAAAAAAAAAAATCCCAATTAAAATCCATTTCCTGTAAACCCACACTACTGGAAGGTATTTGTATTTGCTCCTTTTGCATTGTAAGATATAATTTTTGGATTAACTGCCCATTACCTTACCCAAGATTAGAATGACAGTCCTCACCGTACCTGGAGGACCCCATCTGTTTGTTTTAAATTTTGGAGAAATGTTACTTTGCTTTGGTCTTCTGGAGTGTTGTAAATCCCGTCGTGTCCCTGTGGGGTGGAGAGCTTCAATGCCCGTTCTTTGCACATTTTCCAACTGACTGACTTCAAAATCTCTCCCTTTTCTAGCTGTTGTTTTAAAGTCCTTTCACTCGTTGCTGAGATTGAGTGTGATTCATTGTTTTGAGACAATATGCATATAAAATCTGTTTCCCAAATATGGAAGACAGGTATTCATTGAATTCTTATATGTTTTCCTCATTATTACTACATTTTTACTATTTTTCTTCAGTAACAGATGACAACATTTTTGTTCTCAATATGCTTTTAAAAGTCCCAGATATCGTTTTCTCATTGATTTCTCTTTTTTTTCCCTTCCTGGCTCCCTTTGTCAAATTCCTACAGTTACTAGCTTTTGGTATATAATTGTTATTATCAGTATTCCTTTATATCATTAGTGCTTTGTGTTGAAACAAATGTGTTTTCATTCTATGTCTACTTTTAAACTGAGAGAAATTTTTAAATACTGTCAGTTTGTCTCTTGGTTGTGAAATTGTGGCCTTTGAAATCTAAGAATGTATTCTTAGCACTTTTCTGATTACCATTGAAAAGGCCCCTCTGTAGCTGATATTGCTCGTAATTATTTCAGTATTGTGAGAACGATTTTTGTCCAACAGCAGCCGTGTGAATGTACACGCGAGAATGCCCATGAACACACGCATTGCTTTGGAGTCGAGATTATATGTTGACAACAAATATGATCGAGTCGTGATCACTGGCATTTGCGTAACCATTAATTTTTAACATCTGGGATCAGCTCCTCTGGATCTATCATTAGGCAGTCTACCCCAAGCTGGGTTGAGTTAAGAAATTGGCTGCCTGTAATTTTTGAAATTCTGAGGACTTTTTAGTGCTGGTAGCCTGAGAACACCAGCATATGCCATTCAGATTGAAGTCCCATATGTTAACACAGCTTTTTTTACCAACACATGATAAATAAGTCTTTAAAGAAGCTGGTCATCGTGTTTTTTATGCTGTTTTGGTGGGGTGTAGCAGGCACCAAGCAGCTCACTCCTTCCAGTGTGTTTGTAAGAACACGGATCCACCGGCTATTTTCAGTTGAAATCTTTTTATGTCTTATTTGCACAGAGTAGCAGAGGAGATGAGATTTTGAGATGGTGCACTGCACCCTTTCTTTTTTGCACACCTGAGCTCACTGAGTTGGTTTATGCATGTTTATGTCCTGATCGTGTGAGTTTTCCTAGTAATATTAGCCAAGTAAAATTTATGCTCATAAATCAGTCATTCTAATTCCTCTCATTCATTACCTGACTTCTAGCAGAAGTGTATAAGCAATTAAATCATTTCATCCCTTTGTGTAAGTGGATGCTTTTGTAATTTTGTTCTCAACAACATGACTTTGAGCTACAACCAAAACCCTCACACCATTTGCCCAGGCAGTGGTTGCGTATGCAGGATTTTCTGACTTTTACTATTCATGGGGCAGGAGGAGCCTTACAAGATCACATGCCTACACCGGCTTCTGCTCAATTTGACCAAGTACCTTTGCAGAGAGATTTCCTGCAACTTCCTTGACAGGGATGCACTCTCTGTCTATCCCTACAATGTCTTGGTCCTTCATATAAACTCCCAAATCTGTAGTTAGTATTTTCCCATTTTCCTGCCTTTTCTAGCTGCTGTGGGGCCATTTTCATGCTTTGTCGCAGGGAGTAGCTATGTTCTTTAAGGAGGATTGTTCAAAACCGCTATATTTTATTCTTTATTGCATCTGTGATTGCACTTCCAAACCCCAGTTTGGTTTCCTTTAGCTTCATTACCGCTTGCACATCGCTCTGAAGAAATCTTTTCAGAAGGTGAGAAAACAGAGCCCATCCACTCCAGCTCAGAGCCACACTCACGCTGCCAGCCAGCCCTGACTTCGTGTCCTCTGAAAATGGGAGTTTCTCAGATGCCTTCTTCAGCCTTGCTCCGAAATTACTTTGTTTGCTGCTTCTCTTTGCCTGCTCCAGACTTTGCCTGGCAACTGATGGATAGATTGAGAGTTGCTCAGTGCCAGCCTGCCCCCAATTCGAGGGGTAAATCAAGTCTGACTGATTAAATTGACCCAAGGATTTGGGACAGGAATCCCTCACATGAAAAATCCCGAACAAGAAGCGGGTATCTCTTAGCCGGCACGTTTTAAGGTCACCAAAATCGTTGTCCTAAGGCCAAAGTTCTAAATAATCAGCAGGTTCAGATGGGTCACCCAGATTTTTAACCTGGAGCCCGTGCTGTCTCCTCTGAAATACCCCCTGAGGCAGCAGGAGACACGGAGCTCGCCGTGTCCAACTGAAATGGCCCTTTCCAAGTTATTCACGGCAGGAAAGCTGAGGCGAACAGAGCGATTTTGCATCTGTCCCTTTGAAATACCATTCTCCCACAGTTAGCCTGGCAGATGACTTCCCAAGAGCTCTCTTCAAGTGGTAAATCGAGCTGTCGCCAGCTTCAACAGCCTAAAGAGGGGTGGGACCGGTGACAAACCCATTACAAAGAGCCAAGTTAACTCTTAATTGTGCTTTGTTTAATGGGATCGTTAAGGCAGCATAAGTGGCTGTCTGTGGGGGTCCCACCGGTCAAACACGACCCTGGCGAAGGGCCGCGCTGGCCCCCGTTCCGCAGTGACGAGCTCACGGCCGCACCGCTCTGATGCTGAGCTCTGCCTTTCCCACCAGGTTTCTTGTAAACTGCGAAATGATGTGGATCAGGCGAGTACCAGGGAGGCTTTTCTCCGCCCCTGGCTCCGAAGTGCTCACGTGCTTTTTTAGGATGAGCCTGTCAGACCCGCGGGAGCAGCCGAGGTTGGGCTTTCCATCGAGGCGCGGTGCACAGGCTCCTTGAAATGCCAGCGCAGTGGTAAGGGCATATTAAAAATAGAGAGAAAGAACTGCTTGGCGTCATCCTATTCCCTAATAGGATTCCTTTCTGCGCTGCCTTCCTTTCCAGTAGGCGCTTGGCAGGGTGACATGAGAGCTGCCACCGGCCTCCTGAGGCACGGCCAGTCTCCAGGTGTCCTATGCCTTTTTCCCCCTACATATTCACTTCTCTCTCTCTCT